>JAULBM010293839.1:0-15440 GCA_032357055.1 Geukensia granosissima | reverse complement strand
GTTGACATACTACTGAAAGCTCTCATTGAGAGGAATCAAATGCAAAAAACCCCATCAAAATCGGATGAAAAATAAAACTTTCACATCTCCTGCAAAATCACTTTTTTAAAACCTTTGACCCCTTTTATACAAAAAATTGTAAATTTTACAAAAAAAAATGCTTTGAGTAACTTTTATTGCATTTTTCATAAGGAATCGTTTGCAAAAACCCCATCAAAATCCAATGTGAAATAAAAAAGTTTCAAAAATTAGGGCGTGGCCATTTTTGACCCATCATATCTCAATAACAGTAAGAGATGGGTCATGATGCTTGTGGCCTATTGAGTTGGCTTTTTATGGGAAATACAAAGAATAAACCCCATCAAAATTGGACAAGAAATAGAGATCTTGCATTTAAATAATAGAAAAACCCCTTTTGGCCCCTCCACAAAAAACAGGTGGGACTAGATCCCCCAAAATCAATACCAACCTTTATTTAAAACCAATTATCAATGTCCCAAAATATGAAAAAGGATTGGTTAACTAGAACAAAAGTTATTTTGCGGAAACCAACCTGTCTGTTACTTGGGAAATGGATACTTTGATCTGGTCAACCAAATGATAATGGTGACTGTAAATTCTTAGAACGATGACTTTACTCTTTCCTCTGAAAATCCTTGGTTAAGTAGCTTTCTTATCAGCAGCAACACTCTATCAATAAAACCCTGATAGGAAGCACATGCTCTGGAGTATCATATAAGCTGGTAAATAAACACTCCTTATGCAGGTGTGGCTGGAATGCTGCTATACATTAATAGAAAGTTTACAATGGTAAAATCAAAGTCATCTTTTTTGTCATAAAGTTTTGTTCTTCAGCTGCCCATACTGTCAATTTCTAGGTGTAAGTCTATGTATGGAGAAGACCTTTCTGTTTCTGTACATACCTAGTAGTCACTAAATTTAGAATTATTCAGTGAAAGAACATCATCTATATAGCAACATATGTAAAGTGTAAAAATATCTTCACAATATCAACAGTAATGTATGTGCTCAAGACAATGAAACAGTATACTTATAATATAAATAAAGGATATGTGGCATGATTGTCCGTGAGAAAGTCACCCACCAAATGACCGTAGAATTTACACTTCTACAGGTCCCATTTGGGCTTTCAACAATGAACCATGAGTCCATACCATAACAGAAGCTTTAAAAGGCCCTGAAGTACAAAATGAGAAACTATACATAGAACACGACAATCGACCTAATCTAATGCAAAAATGGTAAAAATATAACAATAAATGACTAATTAAACAACAACCACTGGACTACAGGTTCTTGGCTTGGGACAGGCACATTAGTATGTGGCAGGGTTAAACCGTTGGTGAGCGCTCACCTCTCCCCCATACCTGGGAAAGTAGTATAACAAAACAACTGTAAAAAACACACTATAAAAAATAGCTGAAATGGATTTAACACTTGAGAAGGATACTGAAAACCAATAACAAATATAATTAAAACTTAATACAAGATACAACAAAAGTATCGACCTCAAAAGTGTATTCACAGTTGCAGTCTGCTAGTTAAAAACCCTGAAGCAACCAATCAGGAAACCAAGTTTTCCTTCACTACAGTGTAAAATATACCAATTGGATTTAGTGTTTAAATATCAATAGAAGTCAAAGAAAACATGGGTTGTGCAAATGCCAATATGAAATATATATAGACAGAAAGTAGAAAATGTAATAACAAGTATAAACTGTTTAGTTCTGTATTAAGTTATTAACATGAAACTCACTATTAGTTCCAATAAAAACCATATTTAAAGATTTTATAATAATGCTGTGGTGATATCCTTTATGGATAAGTTTATTTAAAATGAATTTTAAGACCATGTGGATTTTGTTTAAATTTCTGAGCAATATTTACCACATTTCTGTAAAAAGTAGGATGTGACATCCCATGTTATATAAGATGGTTACAAGTAAATCCAAATTTTAATACCAAATCTTTATATTCATGAAAGAATTTGGTGAATGTTTTAATTGATCGGTTTAAACAAAATCCTTGACTTAATAATTTTTCAGTTATACAGAGATTGCATTCATTAAAATCTGAAACAGCGCTTCAAACACGAGCATACTGAACAAGCAGAGAAATGTATACCCTGTACAAAGGAGCTAAAGGAACGTCCCCGTCAAGGCAAAATTAACAAATGGGAATGAGAAATTGTCCCTTTTGTCGTAAATTTTGGCGGGCATTTTACCTTGAGAAATATATACATCTAAGTCGAGAAATGGGCATTTGAGGCTTTTGTTATTTGCTTTATTCCTTTGGATAAATCTCGGAAGTGTATTTGTAGAAATCTGAATTGTTAAGGGAAAAGATACTGTCAAGGTAGCAGTAGGTTTTGTTAAATTTGTCTATCAAATCAGTTCTAGAAATATTCTTGTGAAGTTTGACCATAAACTGAGATTCAAAATAGTAAAGAAACAAATCTGGAGCTCAATTTGTTCCCATTGGAATTCCTACAACCTGTTTATAAATTTTATTGCGAAAACGGATAAAAATGTTGTCCAGAAGGAAATAAAACAGCATCAATCATTTCCTCACAGATCCATTAAGTATATCTTTTTAATGTCAAAATATCATCACAATGTCAACAATAAGTATGCTCAGTAAAATGAAACAATATACTTATAATCATACCTGTTAACCCTCCCACTTTGAGAAAGTCTCCCACGTGGATGACACTTATCTCCCTCTTTCACAAATTTCTCACCAAATCTTGCTGTTTGCAGAGATACTGCAGAAATTATGTTCTAACTGGCTTTTTAAATTGTTGTAAATGCAATGTGTATGAAATACAAAATTCATTGAGAAGAATTCAACAAATAATTAGCCCTTATTGCACAAAACTTGATTAGAAATCATTAGAAGAATAATGAGCTGCATAGCTTTTATGTCTGTCTAATCTGTGTACTTGATTTCCAGCAAAATTATCAATTTTTTTCTGCCAAAAAGATCATCATGCAAAATCTCCCACTTATAAAAGCCGAAAAAAGGGAGATATCCCTCACTGAGCATTCAATTGGTTAACAGGTATGCTAATAATGTTAATTACTTATACAATGTCAACCGATAAATATGGGGTCATAAAAATAAAACAACACTATGTTTCTAGTGAAAGGGAGTGTACATATGTGCATGTTGACATTTCAAAACCATTCACAGACATAACCTCAAATCATGCACTACAACATCTCAGTTGTATTAACTAATGCTCTTACTACTGTTGAGACTCTCGTTATTAACTTTAATTAATGTTAATTAAAAATTTATTATCAGTACTTTTGAAGTATTAAAAATTCCCTAGATATTTTAGACAAACTTAAGCTTGTTTACGCGTCTTTTTCTATAAAAGACAGTTTGGATTTTTCTTCTCTTTATACTTCTTTACCACACATGTTTATTAGGAAAAAGTTTTCATATCTAATCAATTGGTCATTCAAAAAGTTTGGTTATTCTTACATATGCTGCAATAGATACAACTCCTTTTTTAGCAATAAATAAAAAAAATACATATGTTGGACATCATCTGACAAGATATCAGCTTTGTCATTACTTCTTGATAATATTCATGCACGATTTCCCAACAAGGTCTGTCTGCAGATAGTTGGCATACAAATGAGCACAAACTGTGCACCTCTCATTACTTATTTATCTTTATATTGTTATGAATCACAGTTTATGGCGCAAAGAAAAACTCTTCAAAACTGGATTAAGTGTACAAGTTTGATATTACATTTTGATATTAATATGAGGTTTTAGCTTCAAATAATCCAGAGTTTCAAAAGTTTAAAAAAGAAAATTTTTCTAAAAGAACTTTCTTTAAATAAATCTTATATGGGTAATGATTGTACTTCTTTGTAGATTTGTATTTATAAATTGAACAGGTTTGTTTAATCACTAAAATTTATAATAAAAGGGACAATTTTTCTTTTCTTTGCCCCTTTGTATGATGTTTACATTTCACAACATCATAGTTTGGTTTACCACTGTTTGCACTTAAGTTTCTAGCTATAATGATCACAACATACATTTACTGTTAAACGTAGGGTTAAATATATCACAAGCTTCTCAACAGGGCCCTTTTTATACAATCCCTTACAACAGCAAAGACCTTTACCAAAATAAAACCAGTATTTTTCTGCTTATATGTATACATCATGTATCTATTTTAAACTGTGGTTCAAGATAATACAATAAAAAATGAAAAATTGATTACCAGTATGCATATGCATGTGGTAAGTAAATATGACAACATACTTTAAATATCAAAACAGTGGTGCACTTTTTTAACACTGACATATATACTCAGTAAAATATTACAACACAATTTACTACTTCATAAGAGTATCCATTTCTTTAAGAAAACATGGGCAAAGAATCCTACATGTAAAAAATATTGGAGATACCAAACCCTACACATGTGTTCACTTTTCTGTTCTAATTACATATTCTGGAGTCAGATACATAATGTATATGTCTTTTTTCACTATTAAAATTTTCAATTTGTATATTTGTCATAATTGTGTACTAGTTATGAAGAAATACAATGACATATCAACAAAGATCTGTTATTCCTGAATACAGAGAGGAACATTTTATCACTTTTTTGAAATCAAGCCTTAATACAAACTGCAGTCTAATTAAAATTTGACACTATCTTCTTTTTCTATTTATTCATTTTCCCAATATGGAGTATAATTTATACAACAAATAAAATAATCTAAGGTACAGATTGAGTCAGCATTTTTCTTTGCTGGAACTTGGAGTAGTTTAGTATTAAGACAATTGTAATATAAGTTCATTACTAGTATTTCAAATCAATGAAATATTAACGTTCCCTATAGGTGTTGTATATGTATAATTCAGTTTTTCACACAACCTTAATCCTACTAATTACTATATATTTATGACAGAAGAGAGATGAGAATAACATGCTGACTAATTAATTTTCTGTGGGGACTATATGGCCATGACAGACAAACATGTTGGTACAACATTCTTTTATAGGTAACTTTGCTACCACCTTTTGTTCCATTTTAATGAAAACCATAATTTCAGGAAAATCAAGGCCTTTCCAGTATCTACTAATAAAATGTAGGAGGTGTTGTTGGAAGGCACTTTTTATTATACCTCACCATGCATAAAATTTAAATTGGATATTTCATGTAATTCCTAACAACTATCTCTATCAAATTAAAAAAAAAAGTGCCTTCCATCTGCACCATATAATCGTTTTCTTCGAAACCCCATCCATAATTAGGGTCCTTTATAACATTAAAATATATAAATCAAGCTATCAGCAATGAAACTGTTGTTTTTAACAAAACCAGATTTTTAATTACTAATTCATGCTGTAGTTGAAACATTTGGGAATTGTTTAACTTTTTTTCCTTTATCATGCTAGGAACCTATAGAAGACAATGTTTATATGGCCATTCAAAAGGCTCGTTTAATTACTAATTACCCTGACTGTAATTGTAATGTATAACACATTAAGTATGTCAACAATAACATATGTAGTCTAAGACAACATTAACATAGTGTCAAAATATCTTCACAATGTAAACAGTACAATACCTATGTAGTCTATCAAATAAGCCTGAAAAAGCCTCTAGTTAACAGCAGATTTGGATGTTTGCCCCTGGGTACCATGATATTTTTACATGATTAGTTTGCTCATTATTCTATATTTATTTTCAATCAGTTATATTCTGCCAAAAGATAATCAAAAAGGGTATAACAGGGCCCTTTTTAGACCAACCCTTACAACAGCATAGACCTTTACCAAAATAAAACCATTATTTTTTCGCTTATATGTATACATCATGTATCTTTTTTAAACTGTGGTTGAAGATAATACAATAAAAAATTGATTACAACTTGTGATTTATAAACTAAATTAACTTCATTTTAACCAACAGAAAAAAGCCATTTTTATGACTGAAATCTAACCCAAAGTTGTTATTTTTAAATACAGGGATCCATGACAATGTTTATAAATTTATGCTTCAGCATAATAAAATTGCTGTTAACTTTTGAATCCTTTAACAAATTTCACATAAAAAAGTCCACATATAAGCTGAGATTTGGCAAGGAATGGTGAAACTTATACAAATTAAATATTCAGAATTTTTAGTCAAACCAGATTTTACTCTGGACCTAATGATACTTAAGTTTATATAGCATTAAATAAATTATTATAAATGCATATTCACTTGTATAATGATCCATATAAAGATAACAAGTTAAACCACTATATATAATCTGACAAAAAAGTGTTAAATTTAAACATAAATTTACATATTAATATGAATGTTGCACTCAAATGGTACACATAAAAGGCTCACTCTTACATGCTGCCTTTCCGCATAATATCATTTATAGCAGGAAATGCCTTAAAAGTGTGTTTTATCACCTCTATTTGATAACTGCTAGAACCTAATGACTTTAAAATTGATGCTCATCCTAAATAAATACAAATCACCTCAATAGCATGAGTTCAATTATTATATAAATCTTTCTTTAGACATTTAAATGAAATAGCAAATGTGGCCACTTCTCCAGTTTTTTTAAAAAATAACTAAAACATTAAGATATCTATTTCTTGAACAAAAACAATTCAAAAAGTACTGTGGTAATACAGATATTGATACTTCATATTGCTGTATTTTTAAAAACGTTTTAAATGCATTTGAAATGCATGATATGGTTGTTTTCATTCAGATATATTAAATTTTATTCTGTTATATTTTTACCATATTTAAGTTATATGTAATATTTGATAGTAAAACTATGGTGCAACTCTTTAGAATGTACTTGGATTTTGAAAGTTGAAGGTTTTCACTTTCTAAACAAAATTTCCAAAATGTTTAACTTCGTGAGTTTTCTATAAATGGCAGAACTGATAGAGTGCACCATTTTCAAACACAACTATTTACAAATCTATTCATTACTCTTCATTTTAATGTGTAAAGTATGTCATATACAATATTACAATTATCTTTAACTTTTTTAACTATCAAATAACTATTTTGTCAATAAATAATGGTTTGATTTTTGTTTAATAAGAAAATGATTGTAATATCCCAAATGATAAACAATCTGTCTAGAACTTCTGACATTTTAACATGCTAAAAATTCAAAGGTTTTTAGCTAAACTTATTTTCTATATAACACTCAACAAAATAAAAAGTGTGACACAATGAAAAAGCAATACATAAATTCCAGAGATAAACTTAACTACATGTATTTACGTCAAGGTTTAAATAAAATGTTTGATATTTTTTAAACCAAATTTGGTTTTCATTAGCATTGAAAAACTTGTGTTTAGCAGGACTTATGTTTAATGTTTTTAAGAAAACTAAACCATATCTCCTAAATATTAGATAAATCTAAGTTTAGAATGTAGCAAAGGAGGAATGCTGTTTTTAAAATGACCCCTCCTATTTTGTTGGGAAAGAGTGGCATCAAAAACACAAACTATTGGACACCTTTTATCAAGTATAACAGGATGAAAATGGAAGTTACGAAAATAAACAATACAGATCTGGAAAAATATTGTGGTTCCCAGGGGTAGACATAGAATCTCAAACTTTGTTGGCTGATAGACTAATGATGTCAAAACTGCCCAACATTGTCAACAATAATGTAAGTGCTCATTAAGAAATTAAAACAAATTGATAATGTTAAAATGTCTTTACAATGTCAATAGTAAGCATAGAAATTCAATAAAATTAAATAAAATACATAAATGGTCATAAGTTCTTTCCAACATCGACATGAAAATACATTGTATTTATACACCAGTAATGTCAGTAGTCATGCCTCCACTCAAAATTTCAATGGTCAAGTGTACATTATGTACCACAAGAAACAGTCTTTTGTCAAAATCATAATACAATGTTAAAACAACTCTACAGTGTCAAGGGTCAAGTGTGCAATCTGTGTCACAAGACACCCCTTTGATCAAAATATACAATGTCAAAGCATCTCTTCCATTTCAACTTGTGAAGTATCCATCTGTTTCTTAAGAAACAACCTTTGACAAAAAAAATTCACAATCAATGTCAAATCTAGTCTACCAAGTCAAGGTAAAGTTTCAGTCTATGCTGAAAAAGCAGTCTTTCATAAAAAAATATACAAACGATGTCAAAACAACTCTACAATGTCAAAGGTTAGGTGCACTGTCTGTACTACAAAAACTGTCTTTACAGAGTAATGTTGAAAATATCTCTACATTATCATTGGTCATTTGTACAGTCTGGGCCACAAAAACAGCCCTTACAATGTTAAGCCAGATATCCAATGTTAAAACATCTCTAAAATATCATTGGTCAAATTTAGTCTGGACCACAAAAAAACAGTCCTTAAAATTTTCAAGTGTATAACCAATGTTAAAATATCTCTTTAAAATCAATGTACATGTAAGGCCACAAAACAATTCTTACAATGTTTCAACTAAAAAAACAAAGAGTATTTACACTGCTAATGGATAAAGTGTTCAGCCTGTGCCACAAGAAACAGTCCTAATAATGTCAAAAACAAATAAAGAATGTTAGAATATAATGTCAAAGGTCAAATAACAATCTTTTCTACAAGATGTTTCTTATAATGATCCAATGGGCAGGAGTCACTTCTAGCAAGCTAAGGTACAGGGGTACTGCTGGTGTTTTGCGAATGCCCCTCCCAAATCACATATTTCTTCATCATGAAATTCATACCTAACCATATAACAACTGACTCCCAATAAGTTTTTCAAGTTTATGTCCAATTTGTAATGTATTGTCACTAATTACTTCTGAATTAGTCAATATGATTATTGTTTTAAGTATGAATCTGTGAGTCCATGTTATTGATTTGTTATGCCCATTTGAGCCCTTTGATTAGGTCTAATAAAGAATTTGAAATATTTCATAAAAAATTAATACCCATTTATATCATACATTTCAAACAATACATCAACAGACAATAATCAATCATGGTTTAATAGAAACATGATCCATTCATATAATGGTTATCTTATAATTACCACCCAATGATATATTTTTCTAGATAATTTGCTAGCTTATCATATATTCACAAGCAGAAAAAGGGATCAGTCCAGCGTCTCATCTGTATATACCTCTATATAGGAAGTGACCCCTTTGCAATGTTCATACATATAACCAATGTTAAAAGATCTTAGTTCATCTGTCTGGTCCACATGAATACATACTTACAATGTCTGTTCTACAAAAAAATCTTAAATATGTCCAAACATCTCTACAAGGTCAGTTGTCCACTTTATCACAGTGGTCATTTGTAAGCTTTCTCCACACAAAAAAACTATTTTAAAACGTAAAAAACATTTCTACAACATCAGTTGTTTTACAAGCAAATGTTATTTAAAATTTGTCAAAAAAATCCTGACTGATCATTAATAGTGTTCTGACATTACCTTGGTGTTGATCTGATACTGATACTTAGGGCTCCATCACTAAACTTTAAAAGGAAATGATTTAGAAGTGGTCACACACTATTTCTGACACAAAAAGAAACGAGGTAATTTAGTTTTGGGACAATGAAAACTTTTTCTAAGTTTTACCCACCATATATCAGTGTAATTTTTGCCAGGTATTTTTAAGAGTTATTGCAACTTCTTACTTCTTCTGTTTATTAACACACATAAACACACCCTGTCCTTCCTAAGTTTAATGATGATTCCCTTAAAAATGGGGTATTTACAAACCTGATGATTGTAGTTATTAGGGTCTGTCCATGGCACCACTGGAACTGCTCGTACATCAGCTCCAAGTAGTTTCAACATATCAATTTTTTCCTTCAAAAAAGAGAAAAAAATTCTTGCAATAGATTTCCTGAAACAGATTGAGATCCTCAGATGAAAAAGTTTATTACAAAAGATACACTTACTTGACTTGCGAGGATATGATAAATTCAATTATTTTTTTTTTCTCTTGGCAATATCTATATCAGGTTTGGCTATAAAACTGATCTGCAGGTTGTAGGCATTCCTATGGGAACCAACTTTGCCCCTTTAATGCAGACTTATTTCTTTACTGTTATGAACCCCAGTTTCTGGCTAAACTCCAAAAAGATTCTTCTAAATCTGATTTAATAGATAATTTTTATAAATTTAATAATATTCAACACTATCTTGACAATAACTTTTCAGTAAATAACATTGACTTTTCCTAATATGTCACTAAAATTTACCTCAGAGAACTAATTTTAAATAAAGCTAATCAGGATAGCAGCAATTGCCCTTTTCTGTGATAAAATGTTTCTGTTTCACAGGGTTAAATCAAACTAAAATATACTACAAGAGAGACAATTTCTCATTCCTTATTGTAAATTTCTCTTCATTGACTTCCCTTTGTCTCCTTCATAAAGTGTGTATATTTTTCAACTTGTCCATTTTACCAGTGGATTCAACAATGTTTTAGCTTTTAAAGAATGTCATCTTTGTATTACCAGCAAATTTTTAAGTCAAAGATTTCATTATCATAAATGAATTAAAACATTTACCAATTCATCAATATAAAGATGTAATTTAAAGTTTAGTTGCAACTGCAGAAAATTAATTAAAAAAACAGAATATGACACCCAAATTTTATGGAAATGGTAAATAAATGCTCTTAAATTTTAACACAACCAATTAAAACTTGTCAGTTACTTGAATACGTGAACATTATTTTAGGATATTTACATTACATAGACAATCATGCATACCATATCTCTTTTTCTATATTCAAGGAAAAGAAAAGGGAATTTGTCCTCTCCTTCAATGGATATTTTAACGGTGGTGTAATGGTTAGCGTGCTCGCCTCGAGTGAGGAAGGTCGTGGGTTCGATCCCCGGCCGGGTCAAACCAAAGACAATGAAATTGGCATTTGCTGCTTCTATGCTAAGCACGCAGCATTTAGGAGTAAGAGCAAGGACTGATCGTCCAAGAGGGAGTCAGAATAATGTTTCTGGGTAAAATGGCACGTCTTCCTGCGGACTGTAGCTATCGTGAGCTAGCACGTTAAAAATCCGGCTCAGCGTATCGGTCTTGTACAAAGCAGGGTTCATTCATCATCACTCAACATTAATATCTCCCGTCCATAATATGCATGAAACATTTGCCGCTGGTCGTTAAGCACCAATCAATCAATCGATCAATATAAAATTTTCATTTGAAATAATAAAACTGAAGACCTGGAATAAATGCATAGAATATTACACCACATCTCAATAAGTTCAAAATCAATAAGGAATATCTTAAAGACAAGGAAAATTCCCACACCTTGTTACGAATTCCCACATCTTGTTACGAGCTGTACATCCCTCTGATCAAATAAACCAAGAGAATACTGTGCTAGATAAGCCAAACAACAAACGTTTATAAATACAACAGAAGGTATTCTATAGGGATGTTCGCTGCTCATTTGTCAGATTATCAATCTCTTGGGGTTTTATCCATTTCTTAGCACTAAAATTGTTTGCCTATTGACCCCCTCTTTCACAATTCCATTAACAAACCCTAAAACTTTATGAGATGTTTTTTTTTATGCAATTCTTATTAACTCTTCTTGAGATTTGATATAAAGAACCTACTAAGCCAAAACTTATGAAAAATCCATAGAAACCCTTTCCAGCAAAACTTTAAAATGCATATTTCTCGTAAACGAGCCGCACACGGAATCATTACTTCTCTCTAATATTTTTTTTTCAATATAAAAGGGCTTAACTACACTCAAACCCATTCAAAAGAGATTTTAAAAGATAGAAGCGAACATCCTTAATTATTGTAAAGAGATTAGCGAACATCCTTTATTATTGTTAAAGAGAGTAGCGAACATCCCTGATTATTGTTAAAGAGAGTAGCGAGCATCCTTAATTATTGTTGAAGAGAGTAGGGAACATCGTAATTTTTGTTAAAGAGAGTAGCGAACATCCTTAATTATTAAAAAGATGAATGAGTCCTGACAAGTGAGAGTCATATACGACATGCGGTTGAGTTATTCTAATTTTATATCGTCTTAATCTCCCCTCTTTCCTCGTAGCCAAGGGGAGTAATACAGTGAAATGTACAGATTTGTAAATTCCTTTGTTTTCTCGTGTATGGAGTAGAGTCTCTCTGACATTTACCCCATATATTTTCATTTTCATGATGTGAAGATCATACAAGAAAGCATACAATGTACTCGAAAAAAAAAAACCAAAACTTAAGAAGTCAGATGTGTAAAAAGGAGACATTTCTCAAAAAATGCTCACAGATTGCGAATGCTTTTCTGGATTTCAAAGCAATCAAGGTCCCAACAACAGTAAGTAATCCTTAACACAGTGAGCTAGAATCTAATAACATATATATTTGTGATTTTATCGTGATATAGAAGATGGTATACGATACCAAATCAATAATTTCGGTAAAGGAGCAATGACCCTTTGTTTGATATGATTTGTATGACACTAGGAGCTATTTTCACTTTTCATTTCTGTCGTGTTCGACAGAAATATAATGCAGGCATTATCTGAAACTGTGTAAATTAAACATTTGTAAACAAAAAAAATTAAAATCTTTCATTTCGATCCCCTCAAATTGTACCACGTAGCTTCTTAAAATGTGGTAAGAAACATTGATAGAGAAGTTGAATTTAAAAATATGGGCTCATGTCTCATCAGAAATGAAATTTAAAGTGTTTTGCTGGCTTTCAAGTCATTCTTTCAAAGACCTTTAAAACAAAGTGATTAAAAATTTCACACTAGAGATATAAATATAACAGTATAATGCTTTTTCTAATTCTATTTTTTTTCTATTTCAAAAGCAGGATACCTCAGTTTCATGTTTGATTCGACATTTTTGAGGTCAGACAGTTGTCCTCTGTATGGCCTCCCAGGTGAACTTTCAATCATGTAGGAGGAATATTCTGGTCTCCATGACGACGGATGGTCGCTGAAATTTAATGAAAAAGTATCTGGTAAAATGCTTATCAATTCTTGCATCCATGGTTACAGATAGTCACATAATAGTATATCATCAGCTAGATCAGATCTTTCAAAGATATAGAACTGCTCTAATACTTGACGTCTAATTGTTGGTGTAAACAACCGGTACAAATTTCTGGTATATTGCCAATCAATTTCAGATATTTGACGACTCTGGTTCTGCTTAACCTAGTAACACTGACAGAAACTTACAATAAAAATGAAACAGCTGAATTTTGCCATATTGACATCGCAGAGCACAAAATGTAATGTTCAGGCACATATAAAATATATGGTATACGCCGTTTCCGATTTTTACGTGTTTTACCAAACGTTTGATAAACGATGTACGTGAACATGCATGATTTATTTGCATAAAAGCAAAATGTACCTTAACACAGCTGCTTACGCTAATAAATATAACATTTACACAAATAAGTTACAGCATTAGTTGTTGCTGTCGGTTTCGGCAATATCGCTTTACCGGTAAAGGCCATGGATTTCGAACAATCCATGTACCGAGATATTTTTGATATGGCAAAATTGGTCAGTTAAAGAATTACAGAAAGAAAATCTTCCATTGTCAAATCATTGATAATCGTATTTTTTAAAATCACTATAGTTAATACAAAAATAGGAGATGTGGCAAGATTGTCCACGGGACAGCCTTCCAACAAATGACAGTAAAAGTCTAAGGCCTTCAACAATGAATCGGAGTTCTCACCATAACGGAAGCTGTAAAAGGCCCAGAAATACAAAATGTGGAACTTTTCATAAAACACGACAGTTGACTTAATCTTTCGTAAAAATGTTTACGAATAACCATAAATTTATGACTAATTAAATAACGTCAACGCCAAGTCTAGACAGTCAGTGGCTAACAATAACGTCAACGCCAAGTCTAGACACTGAATCTCGATTGTCAGTAGCTAACAATGTAAAACATGTTAAGTTGTCGAACTTTACAATTTGTGTATCTTTGTGCAGTATACGTACAATGGGCATAACATCTGATGTTTTTGCAGTTTTTCTAAGACTTTCTCTTGCTGTAGACTCAGTTTCGCAGTTTTCTTTTCATCTTCAAACTTGACCAGCATGTACTCAATCTACAATCAAACTTTTTGTTTAACCAGCATGTACTCAATCTACAATATAACTTTTTGTTTAACCAGAATATATTCAATTTACAATCAAACTAAGCATGTACTCAATCTACAATCAAATTTTTCTTAACCAGCATGTACTAAATCTACAATGTAACTCTTCGTTTAACCAGAATGTACGCAATTTACAATCAAACTCAGCATGTACTCAGTCTATAATCAAACCTTTTGTTTATTCAGCATGTACTCCATCTACAATATAACTTTTTTGATTAACCAGCATGTACTCAATTTACAATCAAACTCAGCATGAACTCAATCTACAATCAAATTTTTTGTTTAACCAGCATGTCCTCAATCTACAATTAAACTTTTTGTTTAACAGCATGTACTCAATCTACAATATAACTTTTTGTTTAACCAGCATGTCCTCAATCTACAATTAAACTTTTTGTTAAACAGCATGTACTCAATCTACAATATAACTTTTTGTTTACCAGCATGTACTCAATCTACAATCAAACTTTTTGTTTACCAGCATGTACTCAATCTACAATCAAACTTTTAGTTTAACCAGCATGTACTCAATCTACAATCAAACGTTTAGTTTAACCAGCATGTACTCAATCTACAATCAAACTTTTTGTTTAACATCATGTACTCAATCTACAATCAAACTTTTTGTTTAACCAGCATGTCCTCAATCTACAATCAAACTTTTTGTTTAACCAGCATGTACTCAATATACAATCAAACTTTTTGTTTAACCAGCATGTACTCAATCTACAATCAAACTTTTTGTTTAAAGATCGTGTACTCAATCTACAATCAAACTTTTTGTTTAACCAGCATGTACTCAATCTACAATCAAACTTTTTGTTTAACCAGCATGTACTCAATCTACAATCAAACTTTTTGTTTAACCTTGTTTAATGCATCAATCTACAACATATCAGTTGATTTTTTTTTAATCTAAAAAGTCCAGTTCCCAGGCTCACGTCTACCAGATGTGATCTCTCCGAATAGAGAGGATTTTTGAACGAGACTAAAAGAATCAAAAGCAACTTTGCTGTGTTCTTTTTATTTCCATCGAAAGCTTAAAAACATTGATTAGATTAAATCAAATATACCAAGAGTTATCTCCACCCCCTTAGCCGCAGCTCATGGGATTTCTTGTATGTTTGGTTGCAATCATATTTTTTAGTTTCTAAAACCAATTCTGAATCTGATTCTGTGTGGAAGTTACGGAAGCCCTGGAGTGCCACGCAAAAAATAATTTTAACTTGTGCGCACGAGTTACTATCTTGTGCGCACAAGTTA
>JAULBM010293828.1:0-15440 GCA_032357055.1 Geukensia granosissima | reverse complement strand
AAGTTAAAATTCTACTGTCACTTGGTGGGTGGCTGTCTCATGGACAATCATGCCACATCTCCTATTTTTATATTAAAAGCAGCTCAACAAAGTATAAATATCATACAAGGATGCATCCCACTTCTATATCATGACTAGTCTATAGTATGTTTGGTGGCTATGAAAACAGGAAAAGAAGTATTTAAAAAATCAGAATTTAATCCAAATTGAAAGTGATACCGTTTTTCAAGTTGATGGTATAATGATGTGACAGTGTTTAACAATAGCCAGGTAAGAACAGGGTGTTCTCCTAATGTAATACATGTATATGTACATGTATGTCCAAAAAATGTACTTTTGAGTCAAAAGGGCAATATCCTTATATTTTTAAATATTAATCTGAAATTTCCTATTTTAATAAGTACATGAAGTATGTAGTAATTATTATTTTCAAAATTAAAGATGCAAAAAAAATTCTGCTAAAAGCAATCCCTGAGGCTGATTTTTAATTAATTTTTATCCGTATTTTCACACTGACCAAACACACTATATATACATTTGCACATGTAATAACTTCTGAAAGATTCAGTTAATATGATAAAGTGGTTTAATAATCTTTATTGACAATTAGAAATTTTGACACAAATTCACCTGCTTTTTCAACACATTTATCCATGAACTGCTGATTAAAGTATATTCTGTCTACCAAAATGTCCTTTTTTGTGAAAAGGACAAAGTCACACCATCTCTTGTCAGTTACAAATAACTGGGTCTGAATTTGAGTGTACCATGAAGATGTTTCCTTCAGTTTGATTTCACCTTCCATAAAATGGATATGATAATCATTTGCCATAGCTATTTCTTTAGTGTACTTATGCTGATGAATAAATGTACATTTTATCTCTAGCAATCCCTCACCACAGCATTCACATTTCACATGTCCATCTGGTGACGCAGCCAAATATGGATACTTATGGCTAATTGTTAAACCGGCTGGAAATACATTGCCTTTTGTATGTTCCACTTTGTACAGTCCCATATACTGATTCCTTGCCACATGTTCCATTTGTTTGCCATATTCCGTTGCTTCAGTTGAGAAAAAGGCTGAATCTTTACCTTGAATTCGTTTTACGATGTAATTGTTTTGATTTAATCTTTCTAAATTGCAGTGCAAAACTGAATGCATAACTGATGCGGTCACTCTTCCTTTTCTGTATTTAAACCATAAGTCACTTTCACTTTGATCTCTTGTTATTGCTTCAATTTGTCCTATCTTATCCTTTGTATAAATTTGACGTACATATTCAAGGAATTCATTTCGGTCATATGTTTCATGTTCAGACTGATAACTTGAAATAACTTCACAGAAAGTTGGGTATTCTGGAATGTTTGCATTTGCGTCAACTTCAATGTCACTATCATCGGATGGTGGTTCTATCGTATGTATAAGAACTGATCCATGCTCTTTACATGTTTTAAAGAGGTTTTTCATAATTTCTTTGGTATTTATTTCCTTTGAAAATGGATTGAATTTGTCACGGTTAGTAATTTTTCCATACTCAATATCAGTTGATACGGCGGGATTTGATGTCTGCCTAGGTTTGTCCCAACCGCAGTGGATGTCTGTGGCTACTTCTGTGGATCTATCTATATGCCTCTCTGCAAACTGATACAATGCAAACAAAAATCCAACACAATGTTTGCAACTTCCATCGTCCCTATAAAATATCAAAATACTGATAATACAAAAAATAACAATAATAAAGAATGTTTTAATTCACAATAACTCCAACAAAATACAAAATGTAAATGTCTGCAATACATTTTTTGTAACACTTACAAGTACAAGGTTACCACGTTTGTACATGTACATGTGTACTACAAAGATGTCCTTTTTTAAGCGTTTGGTATGCATGGTATGAATTCAGAACCTGAGACTTTTCATTTTTAATTTTATACAAAATTAATGCAAATATTTCATGACACTAGAAGATTAGTAATATAGGTTCAACTGTATAATTGACACACATACATTTGGTATATAAAAATCATTGGGAGATATGGTATGATTGTGCATAAGACAACCGTCACCACTAGATGACATGCAAATTTGAGCTTCTACGGGTCAAACAATACCACAAAGTACATAATCATGATATTGTAAGCTGTTAGAGGCATGGAAAAGTATGAAATGTCAAATTATTCAAAACCTACAATGCACAATAATCCTCCAAATCTACTGAAAAACGCATATTAACAATAAAATCCACTGGACTACATGTTCCTGGCTTGGGACAGGTACATGGAAGTACGTGTGTCTTTGTTCCACAGTTTAACCAGTAAATTGTACCTGTCTGACATTCCCTTTTTTAAAATTGTGTTTAATTTTTATGTTAATCTGAAATTTTATCTGGTTGCAACCTTTAAATTTCTCAGGCATGTTTACATCATACATATATGTTGTTTTTAATTCTTTATGTTTAATTACAATGTATTCCCTCTTTTCAATTTACATTTCTAATTAAAAAGAAATCAAAATGTACATACGCAACACATGTGCAGCCTCCGGATTTAATACTCCCATTTGTATGAACAAGCAACCATGTAGTATAGGGTTTCTCTCTCTGTCTTGTTTCAGGTGTTGTTACACATTTCATATATACATATTCATGGGATAATGACTTCATCACAACCTTGTCAATGTGCCTTTGTGTGCATAGCAAATATCCATTGTCTTTTTTATAGTTTAAGAGCCTGTCATCTGTCCACATGCACTGTGTTCTTAGATATATCATAATATCACCCATTTCAATTGAAGGCATTTGTCTAAGGTCTGTATCCCACTCTTTTACTTCAACAACATCAGGTAAAATTATCTTTTCGCCACTATCATTCATAATTGTCCGGCGATTTTCACGCTCAGATGTGTAATCCTCGTCCTCATCTGGCTCTAAATTTATTTCAGTAGCCGCCTCCGCTAATCTGATTAATGCCTCTTTCTTGTAAATTGATGTATTTATACCTCTTTCGCTCAGAAATTCCTTTAATTCGGGTACAGATTTAAGCCTGTGATTTTTGTCCGCCATCTTGAACAATAGATGCATAGAATTTTGATAACGTGACCCGCTAATCACGTGGTAGGTCTGACTAACTACCACATCCCGAAACTGAGCTATTGTTGTGTATTTTATTTTAAAGATCAACACTGGGCATCAGTTAATATTTGTGTATTTTTATGTAACTTTTTTTACTTATAGAGAGTCAACATTTGTGTAAATTAATGTAAAATTATTGTTTTATTTTATAGATCCACACTGGGCATCAATCAATATTGGTGTAGTTCTGTGTAAAAATTGTGCAGGTAAGTTTCTGTTACAATGCTAAAGAATATATTGCACTTTTCTTTCAGTTCTTTCCAATTTCTGAAATGATGATTCTGATAATCCTGTTTTATACCCTCAGACATCCAAATGCACAATTTCACTGTTCATGATGGCTCAATGAAGTTCAAGTCATATTAATTCTTTGGAAAAAAAAACAGATTTGTACAAGAAAATGATAACATATCATAGGTTATGTGAATCTTGGGTAAATTCGTAAATTTTGTCAACTGTGGGCAGGAATGTGACTAAATTTCATCATTTGTAAGTTGGAACCTGGGTAAATTACATCATGTGTTAGGTTTATTGTAGGTAAAATTCATAACGTTAGGTGGAATATGGGTGAATTTCATAATGTTAGGTGCAATATGGGTAAATTTCATTTTGTATTAGGAAATGGGTAAATTTTACTACATGTTAGGTGACGTGTTGGTGAATTTCGTCATTAAAGGTGTGTCATGGGTGATTTCATCATGTTTCAGGCCTAAAGGTGAACTGTAGGTTTTGGCTTGTTTGTAAATGATCTTTGGTTGACAGTCTCATAAACAATCATACCACATCTCCCATTTATATGAGATGGAACCTAAGTAAATTCCATTAGATGTTTTGTGGTAATTGAGTAATTTCCTGTAAGCTTTTATGTGGAACATCTTTAAATCTTTTCATATATTTACCTTACATGTTAAGGGGATTTTCCTCATGTGTTAGGTGGAGTATGGGTAATTATATCACAAAATAGGTGAAACACAAGTTTTATTTATCTTATGATAGATGGAACATGGTTAAATTTTATCATATATTTTGGTGAAACAAAGGTTCATATCATCAGGTTTTAGATGGAATGTGGGTAAATTCCATTTCTTGTTTTAGGAAACACAGGTGAATTTCATCTCATATTAGGTGGGACATAGTAAATTTTTTTGTGTTAGGTGGAAGATGATAAACTTTAACTCATGTTAGTTGAGCACTGGTTAAATATACCACCTGTCAGGTTGATTTAAGGTTAATTTCATCATATATTAGTAATGGAATTTGGGTAAATTTTGTCAAATAATAGGTTGGACATGGGTAAATTTTATCATGTGTTAAGTTGGAATTTGGGTAAATTTCATCACCTGGAATGTAGGTGAATAGTTAGTAAATGAAGCCTTTTTATAGGTATAATGAAAGGTAAGTCTGTTGACCAATTACTGTCTGTACCTGCTGCTTAGGTAGATTGTTCTTATGTTAGATTTCATCTTCATTGTTGATCATTATACTTAGAGTGGTACAGGGGGACCCCATGTATGAACCTACAAGAAATTTAATGTCATTTCATGAGAAATGAAAAATTAGCATTTGGCTTGCTTGTTGCTTATGATCAAGCTACTAAAACACAACATATAACAACCCTCTAGCATGACAACACTTGTAATAAAAAGTCGTTAAACAAAAATAACCCTGTACTACCCTCACTTGTACATCGTTTTTTATAAAAATAGGAGACATGATTGTCCATTAGACAGCCATCCACTAAATAACAGTCAAATTAAACTTCTACAGTTCCTATTATGGATTTCAATAATCTTGAGTCTATACCATAATGAAAGTTAACCTTTTTTTATGATTTATCCAGAGCCTGTTGTGAAGAATAATCTTTTGTTGGCACATTTAGAAGAAATAGTTACAACTTTCTATAAGAGGTCACTTTTTGTCTTTCTTAGAATATTAAAAATGGACATGATGATTGCATGATAGCAGGTTGCTTGTAGTCTTCAATTCTATTTGGCTAGTATGTTACTGCACAAAGATTATTGATGTATCAATAATTCTACACCTATTCAGACTGCTTCAATGGTGTAATGGTTAGAATGCTGGCCTCTGGCTGGGTCAAACCAAAACGTAAGAACTGGTACTTGTTGTTTCTCTGCTAAGCATGCAGCATTTAGGAGAAAGAGCAAAAAACTGGTTGTCCCAGAGTCAGAATAATGTGTCCTGGTAAAGTGGCATGTCTTCCTGCAGACTGTTGCTTTCATGAGCTAGCACATTTAAAATCTGGCTCAGCGTGTCTGTCTAGTACAAAGCAGGCTTCATTTATCATCACTCATTTATTTGCTCTCATCCTGAATGTGAATGTTATACTTGCCACTGGACTTTCAATCAGTTAATACTCATTCCACATCCAGTTCCTGAAATTGTATACATGTCTCTTGATATGAAATTGGTTTTTGTGTTTAAGATGGCAAATAATAAATGTGATCTTTATAAGAGTTGTCAGTTTGCTTTTTTTAAAGTGTGCAATTTAAAAATATGAAAAAGCTATAAAAATGCATCAAAACCACAAAAAATTATGAAAACTTCAATTTTAAAAACAAGAATCTTTGACCAATGTCTGAGAATTTTATTATGGATTTTATGGGAGCAGTTTTACATCTGTTGTGCTCAATCTAGGATCAGCTTTGAGAATAGATTGGAGAATAAAATAAATTCTTTAAGAATGACTTATTGGGGAATAAAATATATTCTTTAAGAATGACTTCCAAAAAAGCCCCCTAAAAAATCATTTTTTAATTTATATTTGTTGTTTTTTAACAATCACTGACTAACCTTGTGGCTGCCAACGTCATCTAGAGCTTTCCTGTGTAGACAGCTTCACTGGATTTTGACTGTTGGTGACTCCTGCTTGGTGTCGCCACTGTACTACAAGGTTATTGTTTTGTGACATTGCTTTAATGGAAAAATACATGCACTAGGAACAATTCTCAAACATCTGTCAACTGATAGATTTTCCCAGAAAATCTGATGTCACAAAGGGAAAAGACTTGCTAGTGCAGAAATGACACCAGACGGGAGTCATCAGTGGGCGTTATCCATTAACATATAAGCATTTCATCTTCACTCATAACAAAATATATGATATATATGCTACCCTAAACATTCCAGGTGGAGGGTTCCTGTTTTCTCTTATTAATAAAATCACAATATACATTTCTCCTTCTCAGATTTATTTTTCAAAGTACTTTTATTTTCTTACTTCGAAAAAAGGAAATAAACTTCATGGCCCCCCCATTGGCCTTTGGATTATCTTTATGCCACTTTATAGTTTTTCACTTTCATTGTTATATTTATAAACATTTTATAAACATATGGCTATTTTGCCCGTCATTTAACATTGACACATTTTTATAACCTGAGTTAACTGCTTGTCACAAGGATTGTTGAAGACCTTATGGAACCTCTAGATTTTGAACTTTGGCAGCTGCTTGGTGAGAGGAGGTGAAGTCTCATTGACATTTACTTTATGTAGTCCCAATCACCACGCTGGAGGGGGGGGGGGTGATTTCCCTAAATGCTTTCATCATGAGTATACATGAAATATTTGCTGAACGGAACTTAAGCAACATTCAATCAATTAATCATATCTTTTTTTTTCATTTAGATTTACCAAACAAACTTTTTTAACATTGTAGCCAAATACTGAGAAGAATTCCATGCCTTTTAATCACATAATAAAAAATATTATTAAAATCAAACAATAATGCAATGCATTTGAACTTGTTTTAAGAGGTCATCTTTGGGAAGAAAGCAGAAGTGACTATTTAAGACAAGTGACCTTGTAAATGATAAATTTCTTAACAACGTGTAATGGAAAAGGTGACGTTTCAAAACAAGTTGCTGCATAATAGAGGAGACCACAAGGGCAAGGTTGACAGTGTTTGTATTTCTGATAAAATAATACTCATTGTAATGCATCAGTATGTGTAATTTTATCAGATAAAACTCCCAATTTTGAATGGATTACGTCCACCGATGATTCTTGTTTGGCATCACTATCGGATCTTTTTTCTGGGCAAAAATAACATTTGGCACATGTTTGCTAATTGTACATAGTGCCTGGATTTTCCCAAACAAGATCTAATAGTGCCGTTGCGACACCAAGCAAGATATTGGTGAGCGTAATCCACTGGTAAATTCTACATCACTTTTGACAATTTTTGGTGGCTCTGCAAAAAAAAACAAAAAAAACAGAAAAATGATTAGCTTTTATGCACTTTTGGATATGATAATTCATATAAATCGAAGTGTATTTTATGGTACCAGTAGGATAAATAAAATTTGCCACAACTGATATGAAATTATAAACAAGTTAGTTATGAAGTTAATGTATTCTATGAGTTTTATGAATGCTTGTGGATTTGAATTAACAAATAAAACTAAATTCAAATATTCATACATGAACTACTAAAACAAGCTTTATTCAGACCAAATTTTTCAAATATGGACATTTTACAGTAGAAAAAGTGTAGAAAATGTTAAAATGTATAGCGTGAAATTTTTATTGAATTTGCAAGAAGCTTCCCAATAAGCTCTTGCACATTTTTTTGTTAATTTGCAGTGATGTTGACTTAACACTAAGGATTGTTCCAGAAAGAAATTTATAGGAGGTGGGGGGTGGCCGTTAGATTCTTTTTATTTTATCCCACCATACATACATTTGTAAAAGTTGAATTGGTTTTTCATATGAATCCTTAATAAATCATTCCGCAATACCTGCCACCTATCATCAGAAGTGCTCCATCCATCCCTCTTCCCATATAATTATTCTGGTATAGCCCTAACCCCGATTTTTGGCATTTCTTGAATACTGATAAATTGTGTGTTATTGTTATTAAAGAGTCTTATGTTTTAAAAATTGTGTATTGCAATTTAAGGTATACACAGAGATTTTGACTGCAGAGTATCAAGAGTGAAATCTTTAAGGATGGACACAAAAATATGGACGCCAAGTCTTATTGAGGTAAGCAGTATTTCGGGCAACTCAGAGCTTTGCACATAGAGTGGTATTCCACCCTTGTTAAAGGCTTTGTGGAGAGACTATTAGATTTTTAAATTCCTCTGTTTTTCTTCTGGTTGGAGTGCAGTCTCTGACATTTACCCCATATCTTTTTATTTTCATGGAAAATTATAAATTATGCTCTTGTTCCCTGAGAGCATTAATTAGCTGTACAAGACATTAATAATTCACTAGGAACTCATATGAAAAATGATTTCTGAAAATTGTTCATGATACATGTATAATCATAGGAAGTTTTTCAGATTCCTTTGAAGTTTGTACATTTTAAAAATAAAAGTGTAGTGAAGATTTTATCTTATAGCGCAAATTTGAATGAAAATGCCAATGGAAATTTACCTTAATTTAATTAGGCAAGAAATTTTATGTTGTGTTACCAGTTATATGCATGATTTAGAACTTCTGACCATTTATATTTACCTAGAAAGGTTGTACTGATAATGTGTTTCTTCATAATCCCCACAAATAGAAATATACAGAAAATGTGTCAGTGGGACAATGATGCCCCCCTCTCAGCAAACAGGAAGAAGGACAGACCTGAAAATGGGAGACACAGTATAACTATCTCCTAAAATGCTTTGGACAATCATGCCACATCTCCTATTTTTATATATTAAGCAAATATCAAGTCAATCAAACATACACAACCTGACAAATCTTCAATGAAAATTGACATTTGTACAAACTAACAGATGGGTATGAAATATAACAGGGCTGTCAAGTTTTCATGACCAGTATGCGTGAGATTTGGTAAAAAATTAAAGATCAAAGGGAAAATACAAAAGATCAAAGGAATTTGCCGACAAATTGGGATCAAATTGCGTGAGTCTTGACAGGTCTGAATATAATGCCCCTGTTGCCTAATTGCAGGGCATAAAAATAGTACATGTATATACCTGTCATAGGAATTTGTCTTTGCACTCTTTCCCAGCTAAATAGAAATAAAATGTGCATTCCACAAGTGGAAATAAGATAAAATAAAATATTTTTATTGTTATTTTTATTTTCAGATGATGAAAGCTATAGGAAATGAGAATGCCAATAAATTTTGGGAGAGTCGACTGCAGCCTGTCCATAGTATCAACAGTGAGTCCTCCCCTGAGGCCAGGAAACAGTATATACAAGATAAATACCAAAGAAAGTTATGGATAGACCAACATCCACTCATAGGTGGCCTTAATCAGGTAAAATAAAGAAATAACAGGTTAATGTATTAATACATGTACTGAGGTGTTGTGGTTGGAGGGTGGGAGGGTGTCAACAAAACCCGTTTAACCCTGCAGTATTTTGGATGTGCCTGGACTTGGGACCATTGAATTTTGTTCATGCCATTTCATTATTTCTGTTTAAATATTTATCATATAAAAAATATAGTTTTTGGCTATATAGGAATCACCCTGTTTGGTTGTTCATTCTTCCATCCATCAGCCCACATACCTTTTAAGCACATCTCCTTCCAAACCCTTCAATGGATATCATTTTAACTATACATGAAACTAAGACTGTAAGAAATTTCATCTCAGCTCATTTCATTTTAGTCAGAGCCTTTGAGAGCTCTAAGAAAGAGTTTGATTCCACTTTTTAAGGCCATTTGGAGACCACTAGATTCTTATTTCGGATATAGCAGTGTTTCCTTGACCTTAACACCATATCTTTACTTTTAAATGCATGTGAAGAATGCATCAATTGCTGTTCTTCATCTGTAAAGTAAAGTTAAGTAAGGCCTTGGACAGCAAGAGAGAAACCTGCACTTTCCAGTGAGACCATAACAGCTCTTAGTTTTGACACAAGCTTGGTCTATAAAATCACATACATTGTATGTCTTCATATAGTCTTTTCATGTTGCACATTGTCATTTTAGTTGAATGCACATCATTTTCTTGCACCAGAGAAACCATGGAAAAGCTAATATAGTACAATCGATTCCACTTAATTACAAACCGGTTAGTTGCAAAATTTGTTTTATTGCAAACGAAGTTCAAACACCAATCCATTGCCCATTTAGTTAAATCTGTCGGTTAATCACAAAGCAGATAATTGCAAAATTCACTTTATTGCAAAGACAATTTTGGCCAAAAATGTGTCAACGTGTCAGATATAAGCAAAACTAACTAAGAAAATTCAAAAATTTCTCATAAAGTAACTGTGTTCATGATTGATTGTTCATTTGTTTTATGTACATCGATGTTGATACCTGATAAACTGATCCAGACAACAGGAGATGTTTTCAAATACGCAGTTGTTTATTTAAATAAAAATGTATTAAAAAGTGTATTAGCATTTGCTAATACTTTAATACAGAATAAGAATGCTTGCTACAACTTTAGCCTGTTATCCCAACAGTGTTTTTATGAAAGAAAAACATCGTCCGCCATATTGTTTTCAATGACTGTGTGAACATGTGTACAGGTAAATGACCTTTTCGTCGCTTTTTAGATTTGTAACAATCGATCAATAAAAATTAATTGAGTAACATTACTGATCAAATAAATGAATATGAGCACTGATTGATTAAAAACTTCAAAAGAAATTAATCAAATTTGTATGAATTAATTAATTAGTGGTTACTTCATGTATATGGGGTCATCAAGGTATTTATACATACTCTGCATTAAAAAACGTAAAAAATAAAACAACTGAAAATAACAACATTTTATACCAATGTACCACTTAAGTTATACCTCTCATTGCAAAGTGCAGGGGTTATATAGGAATCACTCTGTTCTTCTATCCTTACAGATACATTTTTACTCTTTTTATTTTTTATGCCTTTATATAATTGGTCACATTGTTCTCTGCTAGAAAGTGCTTGTCATGAACATGATTGGTTTATGAACCTTGAAGTTCACACACTTCTTAACACTTAAGGTACATGTGCATAGGTACAAAACTATATTTCTGATGCAAGGGTTCTGTTTTGGGAGTTTTATTCACAGTATTTCTTGTTTCAGTTATTATTTTTGTTCATTACAGGAGCTGTTACGAGTAGTTGTGACAGATAATATATTAGACACAATGAAAGTGGTTTTCTCAGGAGCTAATGTAAGTATAATTCTCACAAATATTTACCTTTTCCTTTAGTACTAATGCAAATTTCATGTGTTTAAAAGAAAGAATTTGTAATATATGCCAGAAATACAAGATCCACATCATAAATACATACATTTATAACAAATATTTAAACGCTAAATTTAAATTTGTGTTCAGCAGTTTTCTGGATTTTCTTTTATCAGACAGGTTAGGGGCCAGAAATAGGAAGATCAGTAAACTGTATGAATTCAATGATACATTCTTGGACCAAATATGATATACAGTTCATGACCAATGTCAGTTTCAATTTTAATGTCACAAATGAGATATCACCCTTTTAATGCAACTATGCTTAAATTTAAAAGCATATTTTTGCCTTAAACATCAAGTTTGTTGAAAAAGTAAAAATGAATCTTTGCTGATGTTCTTTTTAAGTGGGCCAGTATTGAAAATTGTATTTTTGGCTCAATTGGCCAAAAGCCATGTTAGCTTTTGTTATAGCTTAGGTGCTATTGTCTGTCAATCCTTGTCCTTAAATTTTTACAATGTCATCTTCTCCTCTGCAACTGCTAGGCAACATGGAACCAAACTTTACAGGAAAAATCAATGGAAGGTCCTTTACAAAATTTTGTTGTTTTGTCCTGATTACAAACATGGTTGCCACAGGCATTTGTTGATTCTGATTGGCTAATGTTTTTAAAAAGTCTCCTCTGAAACCACAAAGCAAAATGCAACCAAACTTAACTGTGGGATGTCCTTAACAAAACTTCCTTGTTTCATTCTAATCAGACTACAGGTAATTTTTGTAAGCATACCTTTGAGCTTGTTTTCTTTTATGAATTTCTGACAGAATTTTGAGTTTTTGTTTTGTTTTTTGCTTAGAATCATTTTTTCAATTGCTATAAAATTAATTTCAGGTTTTGTTCACAGAAAACACAACAGGAAAGACAGGTATGATTTTGTTAAATATTTATGAAATAAAAGATGTGAAATTGGTGATAGAAAAACAGCAATCCTTTCCTCATTTAAAAGGAAGAATATGGAATATCCCAGAAAGACATGATACACATCTTACATATGTAAATAACAAATATTCAAAAGCCAGATTTAACTGCAGGTTAAGCCCTTTTTGGGATTTAATTTTATCAGACACCCTAAAGGCCAAAAATATTAAGATCTGTCAAACTTTATGAATTTCTAATGATACAAAATTCAGCTTATTTAACAGTAAATTTTCAATTTTCCATTTGCTTTATA
Organism: Geukensia granosissima; assembly: GCA_032357055.1. NCBI lineage: Eukaryota > Metazoa > Mollusca > Bivalvia > Mytilida > Mytilidae > Geukensia > Geukensia granosissima. The sequence continues at coordinate 2,963 of JAULBM010293828.1, read as the reverse complement.
GTATTCAAATTGGTGATTGTCAACTGTTTATATTTTCGTAGGGCTATTCCAATAAAAATTCCCCAGAGATGGTGGAACGCCACTTTTTTTTTTCTATAGGTGGGGGTTATCAACATAATTATATTCTTATATATTATTATATATATTTTTTATTTTTTCCATAGGTGGGGAAGGGGGTAAAATAATAAGTGGCTTCCACCCCTCCCAGGAATTTTTTACTTGAATAACCCTTAGAACCTTTTACTGTCATGTGATTAATTTTTTATTCACTGCCAGAAAACATGAAAGAAATAATTGATGTATTTATTTTCCTGTAATTTTGTAGCATTTGAGCTGGCAAAAGATGCAGGACAAAGAATGCAAACCGTAAGTTAGATTTCAAAACTTAACCAATTTAATTTATCGTATGTTATAAAATAATCCCAATATGGGATAAATGCTAGAACAACTGGAATCAATTCCTCATTTGTATTTTTTACAAAATTTAAATTAATTAATTGAATCTCAGTGCTGTGAAATTTTTCTTTTATATTTTGGAAAAAACATTGATTTATATTAAATCACAACATGAGTAAATTATTGAAAAAAAATTGAGCTTTATGTTTAGTTTAGATTTCCTGAAAACTAAATATGTAGCATAAAATTATTTCAAACTTGTTAAAATTTTGTTATGTTTATAAAAAAAGGAGATGTGGCATGATTGTCCATGAGACAGCCATCCACCAAATAACAGTCAAATCTAAACTTCTACAGTTCTAACTATTGATTTGATTTTTTCAGGAATTTCTCTATCATAATGGTGGGGACAGTAAGTATATATATTTTTTACAACATCCAATTTATATGATATGTTGTTTTTTACAAGAAAGAATATGGGCTCTTTTATACTTCCAAAGCAATCGTCACACGACTGACGTGAGAAAATCACCAGACATCGTGCATTGACGTGCGACATTGCTGGGTGTTTATACTTGTCGTAGTTTCTTTAGACTTTTAATTTCAGCAAAAATCTTGCGATATTGTGCGGAAGTCGCCCTATGTTCAAGCGACAGTCGTGAGATGTCACGCGACAATTGGGGGACAAAGTATAAATGAGCCCTTAGAAGACACAGTTCACATCTTACATAGTCTCAAAAGCCAAAATTAACTGCTTGTAATGGGCTTTTCTGGATTTACCTTCATTAGACATGCTAGGGGTCTTAAATAGGGACCCAGTCAAACTTTACATTTATGGACCAAATGGAATAAATAGTTTATGATGCAATGGACACTGATAAACCAAAAATAAAAACACTAACAGGGTAATTTTACAAATAAGAGTGTTGGAAAGATGTAAACATATATTCCAGTATGGGAAAATAAATACTAGCATACAACTCAATATATCTTTTTATATTTGGTTAAGTAAAAATAGGTTGAAGGGGAGATAATTCTGAATGTAATATTAAAAGATCTTCATTTCAATTAAAAACTCCTCTTAATCAAGGTTACAATTTACTTATATGTAGTGTTGATCTGGTTCAAAATATATAAGGGCTGCTGGACATAAAATCTTGTGTATCAGAAAATGATTTTCAATTGAACTCTTGTCTATTTTCTTAAAAAAAAACCCTACTCATTTAAATACATTTTGACTTATGATCATACGTCCTCATATAAGCTATATGTCTTGTTGAAGTTTTAAATGCGGTCTTTTATGATTGGAAAACAATATAAAAAAAGCAGTACAAAATGTTGATTTTATTACAGAGACATCAAGAGCATCAGCAGATATTGATGAGGTAAGGTACAGGCTATTTTGTTCATGTAAATTTCTTACATTTGAAAGGTAATGTGAATTTCATGTTCATGCTTATTTTTTATGCTATCAATAATAATCTAAATTTCCACCCCATGTAATTTTTTGTATTTGAACAATACTGTAATGCTATTTGAACAGTATAGGATTTTCATGTTCAAATTAATTTCATGCAATTTTGAGCAATATTGTAAATTAAATGTTCATGCTGATTTCTTGGTATTTGAGCAATAATGGAAGTTTCATGTTCACATCAATTTCATGCTATTATAGGAATAATGTGATTGTTGAATTTTTCAGGCATTAGCTTTGAGAATGAGGGCAGAAATAACAATGGAGGGTCACCTGTTGAAGACTGGTCCTAAAAATAGAAATGGTAATTCAGTTAATAATTTAAAATATTTTATATTTAAAAGAAAGAAAATGAAATCTAGAAAGAAATGATCCACATCATGAATATGTTTATAAAAAAGTCAAAATTTAACTGTGTATAAAGCACTGTTCTGAATTAACCTTCATCAGACATGTTGAGATGAAGAACAGCAATCAAAGCGCTGTTCCTTTGTTTCGAATTTTTTTGTACATATGATTTTCTTGTGTCATGAATATTTACTCAATATCCCCCTTTTTTCTATGTTAGGAGCCGATAGAAAAGATCAGTCAAATTTTGTAAGATTTATAAAACTTAATTATGAATTTCTAGTTACATTCATGGACCAAATGAAATGAAAAGTTCATGATGTGATTATGTGTGTTTTTACACAAACTCTTCCTAAATTACAAAAATTGATATTGAGGAAATAAAAGAATCCTCATTGAAACTCCAGCAGGATGAAAGCCGACCTGCAACCTTAAGGGGTTAGGGAGGATACCTATGATAGAAAGTGATCTGTAACAGTCAAATTATTTCATAAACAAGTTCTAACCTTTGTTGACCTGTTGTAACACTTAAGTGTATATACTCCACAGTCTTACACTGTCTCTTTTAACCTGAAAGTGACCTGAGGTAATTTTTAAACCCAACCTTGTGACCTGTTGAGGGTACTCTCCTGAAGCCCCAATTTTGTCTTGCCTGCTACGAAGTCCCGAAAGCGAGACATAGGTGTTACTTTCTGCCGGAGGCGGCGGCGGCGTTATTTTTTTTGAAAGCTCTATATCTCTGAAA
>JAULBM010293817.1:0-15442 GCA_032357055.1 Geukensia granosissima | reverse complement strand
TACATAAAACAAATTTTCAACTCTAATGTCCTCAAATGAACATATTTCTTATGTGATTTCGCCAATAACAACACTGATGTTTCTCAGTACATCTTCCATTTTAACTAAAAGTTACATCTTTAAATAAATCTTATTGTGTTGTCGTTTATACGAAATTGTGGAAAACTGTCGTAAGACATTAACAAAATGGCAAATTCAAGTTTAAACCCATGTGACAATTGTCGTGTCCATGTTGTTACTATAACAATTTTAGACCCCATGAAATCCGAATCCATTTCAATGCACAATTTTCTCATTGATCACAGTGCTATGAAATGATGGAGTATTATTGTTGTATAGTCCACATATATACGATTTGTTGTATACATACAACCTGGAGAGTAGTTTTTGTTAGTGTCCATGTAATTACCTGAAAATAGGTGAAAATCAATCTTATATTACACCAAACGAAATTTGCCGCCGCGTGCAAATAAAACTTCAAACTGCTGAGGGATTCTGTAGATAAATAGCATAGGGAAAGAAATAGGCGGTTGGTTTTTCAGAAGGTTAAACCCCAGAAATTTGTTTTAATAAAACATGAAATGTTTTTTCAAGGACCGAGGCGTTTTCGAAAGTTTTCTCTTTTTTTCTGATAAACATGATGTCGATTCAGCAGATAAATCCCAAAATGTCAACACTTTGTATGCGAAGAAAACCATTAAATGTAGTCTCTCAATGGACGAATAAGGCAAAGCCAGAACTAGTGGTAATCCGGATCCTATATACACAGCAACAACATCAATAGGTCATTTTTGTCTTTCCGGTGGACTTTCAACCATGGTTAGGAGAACTTATATAGTAGAAATCGGCAGAAACAAGCTCAATTTCAATGTTTTATTAGTAACAATTAAGGTGAACATAAATGGTATCCTCTATCCGTTTTAACTATTTCACTTCCATGGTTTTATTCATGAGTATTTTGGGAATTTCGTCAGTCATTGAACAATTTTCTTCGGGGTGAGTTTTGACTGATCACAGATAGATGGGTCCCGCATTTGAAGCCCTTGTGGTGACCACTATATTTTGAACTTTATGTATAAATTAGGTATGAGCAAGGAACTATAAAATAGGAGATATGAATAATTGTCTATGAGACAGCCTTCCACCAAATAACAGTCGAATTCAAACTCATACAGGTCCCATTGCGGTCTTCAATAATGAACCAAAGTCCATACAATATAACGGACGCTGTAAAAGGCCCCCAAAATACAAAATATAAAACTATTTATAAAACACGAGAATCGATATTTTCTATTGAAAAACTGTCAACGAATAACAATAAATGACCCCAACCTGGGAAAATGATGTGACAAAACAGCAAAGAAAACACACGATGATTAGGTTTAAATAGATTTTACACTTGAGATCGATACTGAAAACCAACAACAAATACAACTAAAACTAATAATACATGATGCAACAAAAGTATCGATCTCGAAAGAGTTCTCGCAAACATGGTGTTCATTAAAGGAGACCGCACTTTCTCTCAACATATTGTTGCTAGGTAATTTTAAAAATTGTAACAGATCTAAGGGTCTTCCAGGAAATTATCCAAAGCTGGAATTGCCATAATTCTCAGTCTAAAGACTCCTGTTTATTGTAATTGATCATTCGATGTTGTGATATTATGGTTGCAAGTATATTTTCAAATATAACATGTCTGAATGACTTCCAGTAAACTAACCAACGTAGGCATTACCATATTACTCAATAATGATTAATAACCCATATGATTGCAATTTATCTTCTGTTTTCATTTGTGTACGGTTGCAAAGAACTTTTTCCAAAAAGTCCGAGAGGCTTCCAGAAAATAAGCCAAAGTTGGAATTGTCCTATTTTTTAATACGTATATAACGACTCCGGGTAGTTGCAATTAATTTACTGAATCCATTTAAATATGGTTGCCAGGTACGTTTAAAAGGCAGCAGACAATAACTTCCACATTTCTAAATCGAGATTCATCATGATCGCAAATGATCATATGTTTCTGTTAATGTATGGTTACTAAGTCTTTTTTTCTACTGATAACAGGTCTGAGAGTCTTCCATGAAAGCTGGACATATATTTTAAATCCTAATTCCCCATATGATTGAAATTCATCTGCAGATTACAGTAATGTATAGTTGCTAAGTACTTTTTAATTTGGAAAATTAAGAGGTCCTAGAGACATCCAGGATAACATAAAGTTGGAACTGCTATATATTTTAACCTTAAGACTTCGTATGCTTGCAACTGACCCTCGGATTTCATTCCTGTATTGCTGCTAGGTAATATTCAAAACTATAACAGGTCTGAGATTCTTCCATGAATTTTATCAAACTTGGCACTGCCATCCATTCAAATTCCAAAACATTTTCAGTTATGTATCTAGGATAGATTTCGAGAAAACGAAAACTAGGACAGAACTTTCAATAAAGTTGAATCAACTGAGATCTACATGACATTTCAGTAATAATCGATCTAGGTCGTTTCAGACTTTAATGAACGCAATCGCTCTATAACTGAAAATTATTAAGTCAAGGATTTCGTTACAACAAATTGATTAAAACATTCAGTAAATTCTTTCACAAATATAAAGATTTGGTATCAAAATTCGGATGTACTTGTGATCATCTTATAAAACATGGGATTTCACATTCATCTTTTTACTGAAACGTGGTAAATGAAGCTCGGAAATTTAAACAAAATCCACATGGTCTTAAAATTCATCTTAATAAACTTATTTGTAAAGGATATCGCCACAGCATTATTATAAAATTTTAAAGCATTGGAACTAATATTGACTTTCTTGGTAATAGCTTAATATGAATCTAAAGAGTTTATACTTGTTAAAACATTTTCTACTTCCTGTCTATATATATTTCACATAGGCATTTGCACAACCCATGTTTTCTTTGTCTTCTAATGATATTTAAACACTCAATCCAATTGGACATGTTCAAATTGATACCGCAGTGAAGGAAAACTTGTTTTCCTGATCGGTGCTTTTGGATTTTTAACTAGAAGGCAGCAACTGCGAGTATACTTTTGAGGTCTATACTTTTGTTGTAAACTTAAGTTTCTATTATATTTGTTATTGGTTTCCAGTAGTTCAATCCATTTCAACCGATTTTAATAGTGTGTTTTTATTTTTGTTTTGTCACACCACTGTCCCAGGTTAGGGGTGGGGTTGAGCTTTCATCAACCGGTTTATCCCCGCCACATACTAATGTGCCTTTCTCAAGCCAGGAACCTGAAGCCCAGTGGTTGTCGCTGTTTTATTAGTCATTTATTGTTATATGTTCACCATTTTTGCTTTAGATTAGGTCGATTTCCGTGTTTTATGTATAGTTTCACAATTTGTATTTCGGGTCTTTTTACAGCTTTCGTTATGGTATGGACTCTAGTTCATTGTTGAAGGCCATAATGGGACCTGTAGAAGTTTAAATTCTAATGTCCTTTGTTGGGTGGCTATCTCATGGACAATCATGCCACATCTCCTTTTTATATTATTACTATGTTGTCTGTATACATCAAACAATTTAACTTTTCACAATGAGGAGTAACAGTTTCAATACATCTCAAGATAAGGTGAAAAATCGTTAATAAAAGAAATGAATATTGAAGGCGCTAAATTATCCCCTTGTCTTATTAATTGAAAAATAGTTTGTTTTAGAATCTCTAACTTTAACGCAGTTAGGCAATTCCTATACATAGCATCTATAGTATTATAAAATATGTACCAATATTCATATTTAACAATTTCAGCTTTATACCTATATATGAATTACACCATGGAATGCTTTTAGGAAATTGATTAAAACACGTAACAGTCTAATAAGCAGTTAGTGCATGTTTGGTAAATTCATTAATACTGGGGTGCAAGTTACTAAAATGATTTACCCATGTTTCAGGGTCAATTTGAGAACTTGAATCATCTTTTGATAATCCCTTGATTAATCTACCAGTTGCCAATAATGTTTTTGATTCTCAGACTGTAATCTCTCGTTTGTCAAACATAATATACATTTTTATATTTTGTTTTTCTAGATTTATTATACAATTTATAATTTCTATAACATTTCCTTTTTAAATCGGGATTTTTTTTTTGAAATTTGGCATAAAGTTTACAAGAGATGTTAAATTTGATCTCATTTAAACTTTTATCGATCATTATCAAACCAATTATTTCTCTCCTTTTTATTTCTTCTTCTTATATTTAGGTTTGTACAAGGACATACTTGCTGTTCTTAATAGAATATCTATTAGTTCATGTGCCTTTTTAGGCCAGGTGAGCTTTTGTCATCACTTGGCGTCCTTCGTCAGTCCGAACGTCGGTAACTTTTCACATTTTCATTACCTTCTCTGATACCGCTAGGCCAAATCGAACCAAACTTTACAGGAAGGCTCTATATAAGATACTTTATTGCTCAGTTCGTCAACAAACATTGCCGCTATAGGCAATTCTTGTTTCTGATTGGTTGTTCAAATTAAAATCTTCTCCTCTGAAACCATATGCCTTAATGAAACTAAACTTTACAATAATCATCTTTGTAAGGTCCTTTTTTAAGATTGCTCATTTCGTGACAATCCGTCAACAAACATGGCCACCATTGGCATTTCTTGTTTCTGATTGGCTGATTCAAAGAAAATGGATCTCCATTGAAACAGTAAGGCCAAATGGAACCAAACTTGAGAGGAATCCTCTATACAAGTTCTTATATGAATATTGCTCATTTAATGCCGATCTGTGGCCGCCATGGGCAATGCTTGCTTCTGATTGGCTGATTCAAAGAAAATGCATCTCATCTGAAACAGCAAGGCAAAATGGAACCAAACTTGACAGTAAGCCTGTATATAAAGTCCTTTATAAAGATTGCTTATTTTGTGCCGATCCGTAAACAGATATGACCACAATGGGAAATTCTTTTTTCTAATTGGCTCATTCAAAGAAAAATCTCTGATACTACCAAGCCAAATGGAAACCTAGAAGATATATAAGATCCTTTGTAAAGATGACTGTTTCCTCTAAATTTTGAAACAAGAATGGCTATCATTGGTAATTCTTGTTTCTTACTGGATAGTTTTACAAAAATCTTGAAAGCTGAAACAGTTCGGTCAACGGCATAATTCATTGGAACCATTTATATACAATGTGTCTGTAAAGTTTGCAAAAACAATGCTAATTTTCCCCAAGACTTTACAACAAATATCCATACTTGAAACATCTTTTGAAGGTCCTCTTGGATAAATATTTTTTGTCCCAAGAGCCAACTGACATGTGTAGGGACAATTTATTATTGTTATTCTTCTTGAGCAGTGAGCAATAGAGGCTCAGCCTTCTGAGCCTTAAGTTATTTATATCATTAGAAAATGTACCCAGATTTTAGTTCTAAAAATCAAATGCCTTCAAAACTGACAGGAAGAACAAACCATGTACTCCGTATATAAGACCAAAGACCAAAGATCAAGAAGTCAAGACCATGCGAAAATGTACCAAATGTAAAGTCACGAAAGAATATTTCGAGGTTTACAAAAGACATGCCTTCTGTAAAGGATGTCTTAAGATTTACAACGCTTGGACAAGACTTAAAAAATCAATAAAAAAGCACCATCCAAGGAAGAATACCTCACTAAAAGTTTAGGTGGTCCACAAGAATCAGAGAAAAGTACCAACCCTGAAGATGGCATCAAAGGTAGAGAGAAACCCAAGAAAGTATTTAAAGACAAAACAACCCAGAAAGGTCCAGTTGGAATTTGAAAGCCGACTAAAGAGGAACACATTATGCATACCTGCGATATCTGTGGATTCAAATCTAGCCAACGTTTCAACATGGTTCGTCACAAGAAAATTCAACATCGAATAGAGGAGAGTGAAGGGTCTGATGACCAATCTGAAGCTAATTCTGGGGATATCTTCTCAGACAATGATTCCAGATCTCTTCAATCTGATGACAGCTCTTGTAAAGAATCAGAAGATGAAGAAGACAGTAATGCATGGGACAGCATCGTTGGCAAAACATTTAACATACATCAAACAGAGTACGAAGAAAAGGTTAAAGCATTGGTCGAGACGGCTACAATAAACCACAGGCACACTCTTTGGCCTACAACGATATGTAAGAAAAGTACAGGGACGAAATGAAAGACCACTTCTTGGCAACAATGATGTGGCACCAAAAAATAGACGAGATCCCGTTCACAGAAAGATAAAAAAGACAGTCAGCGATTAAGAGAGGAAGAAGATTATGACACCCTGGAATCTTGGAAGTATGCCGTAGAGAAAAGAAAGTATCTGTTTGACGACTTTCTGGCTTGTTATGCCCCACCACCAACAGATGACAGTAACGACACAATGTAAAGGACAGAGTCGGAAAGCATAAAGAGACGGCTTTTCAAATGTTATTTTGTTTAATAAAGTATCTGAACATAGATATCAGAGTTGTTTGTATATGTCCCCTTGTCCCCATACTTACGGAACCCCATAACAAGACCCTAAAGTCAAACGATTCATAAAAGCAAAGAACATAATATTAAGTTGCATCGACTACCCACAACACAGAGGACAAAAATCGCGGGAAAACAGAGTGATGTCCCCTTGACAAGAAAACAAGGAGACGACAAAACAAAGCTCCGCTCGCGCATGCGCAGAAGTATTCTAGTACAAGGGCTTCGCCCTTACACCCATAACACCAAAGAAATCTCGAACATCCACGAAAATAACCCGATTATTCCCAAAAAATCAAAAAAGGCGGGAAAAATGGCGCCCTTTCGCTCACGCATGCGCAAAACTCTACTCCTAGTACAAGGAGATTCGTCCTCATACCAATAACACCAAAGAAATCTCAAACATCCACGAACATACCCGACTATTCCCGAAAAACCAAAAAAACGCGGGGAGCGTCCTTCCAATGACGTCTTCTGTGACGTCGTATGTGACGTCATGTCACGTGACTTCCGTTGACGCCATTTCCGGTTCAAGTCACTTCCGGTGACTCACCTGTGACGTCACGTCCGGCTCCACCTGAAAAATGATAACTGAAATGCACCCATATACTACTATCCAGGGCCTGTGTCATCGAAGATATCTTAGGATTGGGACATGTCCTACATGTAAGACCATCCTAGGACTAATCTTAGTCTTAATTCGTGCCATCAAAAATGTCTTAAATTAGGATAATTAAGTGTCAATTTTTACCTCAAATTAGCAGTCTAAAGATAATATTAGGAATATCTTAACTTTAAGACCATGAAAAACAAATTAATAACTGTTTGAATATGGAAATTTAGAAAATGTGTTTATGAAACAATTACTACAGGTGTATTAACTTTCAGTTTAAGCAACTAAAAAGAGTGGATTTATATTAAACTTCGTCGGTTATCTCGAACATCTCTATTAAATCCAGAACGAGTTTAAAAACCCATATCATATGATGAAAAACACCGAAAAACAGAAAAGCGCGGGAAAAAATGGCGCGCTTTTGTTCGCGCATGCGCAGATATCGACTCTCCAGATAAGGGCTACGCCACCATACCCATCACATCAAAGACATCTCGAAAATCTATACCATATGATGAAAAACCGAAAAACCAAAAATGGCGGGGGAAAATGGCGCGTTTTTGCTCGCGCATGCGCAGAAATCCCTCCCTTGTACAAGGGCTACGCCCCACCTCCAAAACATCCTAGAGATCTCGAACATCCACGAACATTCCCGAGAAAATCCAAAAAGCGCGGGAAAACGTTGGCGTCCAATGACGTCATACATGACGTCATGTGTCTTTCGGTGACGTCATGTCACGTGACTTCCGGTGAGGTCATTTTCGGTTCTCGTCATTTTCGGTGACGTCACTTGTGACGTCAAGCCACCTCCTCCCGAATCCTCCCGAAAAATCCACGCCAGACTGTCCCCATACACACACACACACACACACACAGAGGGAGAGAGAGAAAGTTTTTTTAAATGAAAAGATATGGGCTAAATGTCGAGAGACTGTACTCCAATCACGAGAAAAACAGAGGGCATTTTTAATTATAGCGGCCATCCTAATCTTAATGCAATAAACCTGCGCCACATTCCGATAGACACAGGCATTGTCAGAAAAAAATTCATCGAATCATAAAATTTCGCGAAACTCCTTTGTATACAAAATACAAAATTACCAATGTTAAATAAATATGGAAAATTTAGGTTTGCTATATGTACATTTCAAGGAATAACCTCTCATCAGTAGCATTAGAACCGAAACATAGGAAGTCAAAGATTCAAATATAGCAAAAGAAGCACTCAAAATGATCAATCTTGACACAATTCTATATTGATGACTTTCTTTAAAAAAAAACATTAACAGTACAGTACAAGTTGTCAGACGTTAAATAAAGTACCATCATATAAGGCATATTAATAATATTGATACGTTTTTTGAAATGTCTGACACTAAACCTATTATTTATATGATGGGTAGAAATTCTTTTCTTTTTACAGTATTCTAATTAGTTTTTTTACAGTTATGCTCTCCTAATATTCAAGATAAGGCATCTCTTTGAGGTTAGTCTTGCATTATCTACGGACAATGGAGAAATGCTGCAGCAAATTATTCAATATTTTAATCGCATCTTCTTGTTAAGATTCAATTGACTTCTTGTAATTTTAACTAAAAAAAATTGACGATATGAACCCGAACTTTGATTTTGTAACTTTCCTTGGATGTCACCTATAGGATATTCATGGTTAAAAATTCATGTTTTGCATATTTCCCGAATTTTTTTTACAATTACATTATCTCATTTAAAAGAAAAACGTTAATCTAGGTTTTATCAAGAGGTTTAGGTAGAAAAAAATGAAGTTCAATTTACCCGTGAAAAAATATAAATAATCTGCATAGTATTTTCTATTCATAAAACTGCTGTTGTGCAACCTCCAATAATAGCTAAAGAGGTTTTTAAGATATTATTCAAGTTTTAAAAGACATTTAATAACAAATAATCGAGCGATAAAAAAATCTTCGTTTTCAAAATTTTGTTAATTTGGTCAATAACTAAGCTCCAGGCAAAATCTAAGAATCTCTCAAAAGATAAAACATAATCTTGAAAAAGATCACAATTTTTATAGGAATAACTTAGATTTAACTAGGTTTACAACAAATTATCGAAATATGGAAAATATAAATTGCACCTGATGGTTATAAAGAGGCACTAATCAAGAAATTCTGAACGGTTCTATACTGATTTACGATTTCATTAAGGTTTTCATTTTTTTCAGTTAGCCGAACAGTTAACCTCGAAGCTTACGAAAATGGAGCACAGAAATCAAAACTTGTGCTTTTGATATATCATAAGAAGACTATAAAAAACGGCACCTGATTGCGCCATTGACCGGGAAACTTGAAATATCTGAAATCTTACAAAAGTTCAAAGGTTGTTGTTGGTAAAAACGGCTGCCATTATATCATCAAATGTTCAAAATGTAAGCGAGGAATAAAACTTAACAGAACATTTTACGGGTTTAAAATCTTTATCTATTGAAGTATGGCTGCTTCAAAATTGCAGAACAATATAGACACAACAACCTCTCATCAGCAGCATTAGAACACAAACATAGGAAATCCGAGATCAAACAGCATAAGAGGTACTCAAATGAAACAAATCGAAATAGAAAGCAACAAGGTATCACGTTGATATACGGGAGCAAACCGGTTTTCGCTGCATCTGGTTATAAAACGTGGTTTACTTTTTGTTTTGAGCTAGTTTTACGGTCACCAACCAGTTTTTGGCTGCATCTGGTTACAAAACGTGGTTAATTGTTTTCTTTGAGTTATGTTTTCCGAATTAATTAGTCTCTTTGTAATATTTTTTAGGAATATCAACACTCATAAAACAAAGATGAATAAGAATTTTTTTCATTTAAGTGATAATTGTAAAACTTCCTGGTTGGGTTGTAAAAATTTTGTATTTATATAGGTTATTGTCGCAAAAACGTTAATAATTAATGACATCTCTCGCTCTTTTGTAGAATTAATCATGAAACCTGACGATGTTTGAAACAAAAATATTTTACGGTGTAAAGATTTAAGCTTAATATCGTAATTGATGTGATTGGTGTTGTCATATTATAACTGAATCAAGACATGGTGTTTTTCTCGGCATACTCTAAAATGTTGCCTGGCCTCCATAGCCTGGCCTGGCCTCAAATTTAGCTTGGCCTCAAAATTGTCCTGGCCTGGCCTCAAGTACGGCCTGGCCTAAATTATGGCCTGGTCTCATATATTAATCTAGTCCTTGCTAAAACACTACTTACATTCCATATAAGGATATTCAAAGTTTAGATCCTATCGAAGTTAAATGCTCTTTCCCTATAATAAAAAAATCAAGATAAACTTAGCTCGGTGAAGAACACAAACATGTGTAAAAGATCACAAAAATACAAAACAGCCTATATGCAATTTTCTTTATTTGGTTCTTTCCTTTTGCTATAAATTTCTGGATTATGAAATATTTGCTCCAGCCTGCGTCTAAAGTCATGCTGTTTCACTTTCAGACACGGCGAACAGATCCAGCATCATCGAAAATGTCTTAACCCATGTCCTAAAACCATCGTACGACAAATATTAGTCTAAAGTCATGTCATCAAAGATGTTTTTACTAGGGAAATTTTTCAATTGTATCTCAACTTTAAGACTGCTAAAAAATTTGTCTTACGACACCCGAAATTAGTCCTAAAGTAGGATTACTTGAGGACTACTTTCGGGTGACCTATATTGTAAATAAATATGACTCCAATCTCCATGCTGAGGAGGAAAAGAAACAATATTTGAGAAATTGACTGTTAATGAATTCTGATAACTCCTTATATATATATTACTTGTATTTGGATGGTTTTCACATTTTTTGCCAAATTTGTCTGGCGCGTCCAATTGAACTAAATGTATGCAACACGTTTACGGCAAACGATGAGGTCACGTTTTCCCCTTTATGTAAATCGCAAAAATATACCCCAAGTCTGTCTGAGAAAATTAATCTGGTAATTTAAACGTATTATTATCTTTAAGATTAAACACAAATTTTACAACATAAAAAATGTCTTATCCAAATAATAATTCGCTGTGTATGATAATGAAACGATATGGGGTAAATGTCAGAGAGACTGCACTCCAACGAAAGGAAAAACAGAGGAAGGACTTTAAAACCACTACCGCAGTTTTGACCTACCTTCAAAAATTTATTTGGTCGATAGTTGTTAGTTTGAATATCATCACATTTTATTTTTGGATCGTTTTACAGCTGTCTTTGGATGTGGATATGTGTCTGTATACAACCAGACCACATCTCCATTTTCTATATAATACCAGAGTGTTAGTATTGTGACTTGCCTTATTGTAAACAATGGTTATCAAAGTATGGTGCATTAATTCACTTTGGTACATTTGTATCGAGTTCTTATGTGTTGAAGATATTTAGTTTTTTGACAAGTGTTTTGTGTCTTTTATTTGATTTTTTAATCTGTCAACGTCTACGCCATCGTGTTTGTTATTTGAATTATACCTTTTCCCTGGTCCTTAAATATCTTCAGTTGTTCTCAAGGGTTCGTTGCCCTGTATCCTTTATATAGCAAAATATTTTTTTATAATAACTCATATGTATAATCAAAAATATTAAACTCCATTAAAAGATAAATCCGTTTTCTAATAAAAAAATCCCTTTGAAGTTTGTTGTCTTGATATATTGCATTATGTTATTGTCGCGAAACATAAATAAATAATGTCTATTCGGAGTCTCCAAGGGAATTTGTCGTGAACGTTATAATGTATTTATTTTAGATTGTCTTGATTTGCCATGAAACGGGTTTAAGTGATAACTGAATTTCTCCTCTCGGGATTTCACTTCAGCTTCCACCAAACGACCTCCCATCTATTTTATAAAAGCATGAAATGTAGCATTATTCTTTGTGCCAGTTTCAAGGCAATTATTGATCTAGATTTTTTTATCGAAAGCTGGAAGCATAGAATGTCGATAAAAATTTATTTGCAAAAAAAAGATTGTCGGTTTGGATTGCAGAATTCGTCTGTGCAATTACGAAAAGGAAAACACCTCAATACTATCATTGATAATATTGCAACTTTTTTTAGGATGAATGATCAAAGAATCGGATCTAGCCGCATTCTGCATATAAGAAACCTGTTTTGCAACATCATAAAATGGATACACTGACAATTTATATTTCTATTTCAATTTATATCAAACTTAATTTGCCAGAGAGGAATAAGATAATTGTTTGGTTTAGTAGTTGTCATTGCAAATAACAATTAATTAGTCAGCATAACACTTATGGTGCTGGTGGAACACATGACTCTGAGGGTATTAATCAGTCTTATTTCAGATTTGTCTGGTATAAATTGTAATCAACTATACTATTTAAAAAAAAATTTGCGCTGCGATATTTGAATATATCTTGACCCCTATAATTTGAATATATCTTGACCCCTATAATTTGAATATATCTTGACCCCTATAATTGCAATGGTTTCATTCCTAATATTGTTCATTCCTAATATTGTTCATCATAAATTGGTTGGAAATGAGCAACTATATTATGTTTGAATCTCGTCTTCTTTTATAATTGATAAGAAGTTTCTTCTTGAAACACGTGTACAGCATGATACTTATTCAACACGTGTAACAAGTATTTCAGAGCAGGAGATGTCACCAGCACAACTATCACTACTTCTATAATATAGTTAATACTATTGCCGCTTTGTTACCCGTTCAAAGATTGTGTCGAGAAAATAATTCATAATGATGAAGAAGAAAGAATTCGAATATACCAAAGGGAGAGACAGAAATAGTTTAATCAGGAGAAAGGCAAGACGCTCAGGATAGTCTTGGTTATAATTTGAAAGTACTATTAAAGGGTTTGTGTTTTCTTTTTCTGTATTTGTATTTGGTTTTTTTCTATTTTTTTTGTATTTTCCCATATTATTTAATTGTTTTGGATTCTAACTGTGATGGTTCATTTTATGGCGGAATCCGTATTTCAATTTTAAATTTAATGACAATAGTATTGGTTTACTTTTATGGGAAATTACCTTTGAATATTTTTAAACCCAATCTCTTAGATTATTCAAATAATTCTTTTGGATGTCGGATTACTGCTCTGGAAAAAGATTTCACTAAAACATTTAATTTGTGATCTATATATGTATCATACACCAAAAATGATTAATGTTGTAGTTTAGCTTTGCCTACAGATCGACATTTCTTCCAATGACTGACATTTCCTTCATTAAAATTTACCTCCAGAAAGTAAATTATTCGTACAATTTAAAAGCAATGAAAACCTCATATTTGTCTAGAAATAAAAAAGAGTTATATGGCTATAAAGAGATAACCCAATACGATCTTTTTGTGGATAAGACATGCGATGTGTAATTTTGTTGAATTAAATAGATTTTTAGTGCGTATGTACTTGTTTTTCCTTAAATAATTATTCAGTAGTCATATTAACATTAGGGAAGTTTGTTTCTCATTTCAAAATTACCAAATATTTCACTATTAAAAAGTTGATCAAGGAACAAATTAACGAAAAAAATGGTGTTTTGTATAGCGTATTTATATTGCCACGGAGGTACTTATCCATTAAATATATATGTTAATTTCTTAATAAGTATTGATGAGAAGGTTTTATCTTTCTTATTTAATGGCTTTCCTTCCAACGGAAAGCCCTTATTGTATTTCTTCTGGGGGGTATAGGGAAATTATTGTTCCGCCAAATTTGAAAACATTCACTCGCTTTTAGAAATGGTCATATATCTATGAATTTTCAGGGCAAGTATCGGGCAAACATAAAGTTTTGTCAGTAGTGGGCCCCTTCCAAAATAGATATTTAGTAAGGACTTCTCCCCCTTTTCATCAAAACCCTTGTTATCATGTACACTCAGTGTCTTTAATTTGTATTTTTCTATGCGTTTTACATTGTTTTATTTTCACTTTTTGGTTTTAGGTCACATCAGAACAGAAACTATATCCATCTTCCACGTCCTATATTCAGGAAAACCACCTGTCTTTGTTTGAATTTGTTGGGAAGATGCTTGGAAAGGCTGTATATGAGGTATACTGATAATGTGTCTCAGTAAAATAAATCATCATACAGAAAGAAGTAAAAATACTGAGTTTTTGGTCAAATAAATGTATCTTAATAGCAATAAAATGTCCGTTTTTTCAGTTTAACATGACATACATGTATAAGTAAGCAATTTTATATACAATACTTATTTGCCTACCTTCATACAACTGGTTGCCAAGCAATCCTAAAAAATCGTTATCTTCCAGTCAAAGGTTTTTGGTGGGGATCGTAGAGGACCAATTCCTTGACTTTGGAACATAAAAATCATTTGTGGGCCAACATTTAGTCACCTGTAGATTGCAGGTATTAAAATTCTAGTACTATATTTCTTGAATTAGTCCGGTTACACTTCTGAGGCAATCCATTTTACCTTCTGTTTTGAAGACTTTTTGGGGAAAGGGGGTTGCTCCTGATTAATTCATCTTACCTTCTATTTTAGAGATATTTTTAGAAAGGGTTACATCTAGGCCTCATGGTACATAGTAGTATGCTGTATTTTACATGTAACATACATGTATATTATAACTGTACATATAACATATCACATGTTCTGTGTAATATTTCGCTTATTTCATGTATCGACTGCCTTGGTGGTGTAATGGTTAGTGTGCTTAACTCTAGTGGAGAAGTTGTGGGTTTGATCCCTGGAAAGGGTCAACCCAAACACATTAAAATTGGAATTTACTTCTTTTCCGCTAAGCATGCAGCATTAGGTAGTAAGAGCAAAGACTGGTTTTTCAGACAAAAATAAAACTTAATATGACAAAATCAGTCTGTTTAAGAATAAGGTAAACAAATTATTTTGTTTAAAAAAAAATTGATAATCATATTTTTTACTATCTCTTTATACTCTCATATTTCAGAGTATAGTCGTAGAAGTTCCATTTGCTCCGTTTTTCCTGACACACATGCTAGGTCATCAACAGAGTGCCACCTACAGTTCGTTAGATGAATTGCCATCCCTGGATCCAGAACTGGCTAAGAATCTCTCTTATGTAAAGGTAAAGTTGACAGATTTTAGGCCATAATATATTAGACAAAAAAGCAAAAACAGAAATGTTTATAAATTAAAAAAAAAAATTTACTAAAGCAAAATTTAATAAAAGGACCCTTAAGGCCAAAAATGTTTACTATTTTAAAAAAGAATAATATGACTAAATTAATAAAAAAAGGAATTACTCTTTTAGATGATTCTTTTGTGGCTTATAAGACTATAATACTCTTGTACTAGGATCCATTTCAGATTTTAACACAATGATACCCTATATAAAATACAGGTTGGGATTGATTTTGGGTGATCTAGCCTC
>JAULBM010293806.1:0-15443 GCA_032357055.1 Geukensia granosissima | reverse complement strand
CCATAAATATTCATATGAACTTAATAAAACAAGTCAATTTAATAGGGAACAAATCCCTTTATAAGCGATATCATTTTCAAACAAAATTAAAAGAGGTTTTCAATAGTTTATACTTCAAAATTATCTTTATTTAAGTAAAACATATTTTAATAACATTTTAATACAATTAATTATATAGCCAAAATATCACTCTGCTACACGAGTACAAATGAATTTGATATTTTCAGGCAGTGTCGATGTATTTTCTTTATCCTGCAATTCAATGAACAATTTTCTTTCTGAAATTGATGAATCGTTTCAACATTTTAATTTCTTAAGAACGCTGCCGTATTTGACAACACCAGTCAGCTGGTGTCCGAATTTAATATTCCAGCTCACTCATAATGCATTGGGATAACAGGAGACAATATAATGTGACTATACGAATATCACTTTACTTTATTTGCACAGTCATATTTGTATAATAAATGCTTAATTGCAGGATAAAGATGTATATGTTTCTAGTAGGAACATCTCACTAATGTTCAGTACCTTATCATAGTTTATAGGGTTGTCTTTCTTTGACACAATTTTAATATGTCATTTATTTAATAAGTGAGAAGCAGTAAGTGTCTGTATTTAGACACTACCTTTAAAACATTGTAAAGAAGTATCTGATCAGACCCAATATTCTTTTATAGTTGTATTTTAACATATAGGAAATGGGAAAATTTTTATTTATAAGATACATGTGTGTATATTTTAGACATATTTTAGAGTTGTGGACATTTCTTTTTGAGAAATTGTTTTATATATAATGTTTATATTTTATATGTACTTAATTATTATTAATGAAATGCCAAATTTGCCATGCAAATTGATTTTATTTGTCACTTGACAACAAATCATATTTATAATGTTGATTCTCCATTTATTTCTATGGGCCTGTTCACACTACAAGAGTTAACCTGGATTAACAGAGGTAAATGTGGATTAAGTCACATTGCATTCACACTAGATTAAATTAATCCAGATTAACTAAATCTGGATTAAACTAATGTGAAAGGTAATAAATCTGACGTCATAATTGAAAACATTATTTTGGTCTATTGATTTCTTAGTTTCGAATTTAATCCAGATTAAGTTAAGCCACAACCCAAACTAGTGTGAACTCAACAGGTTACCTGTATACTGGATAAAGTTGATCCAGATTAAGTTAAGCCTAGTGTGAACAGGGCCTATCAGTGCTGGTTAAGAGCAGGTATAATTGGCTCTGTTCTATTCTGATATATTAATTTTGTTTTCTCAAAGAAGATTTCATTCACCAATTTCAAATGAAATAAAGAGAAAACTATGTAAACTAAATCCCCTTTAAACTTAGAATTTTGTTTAGATTGGAACATGTTAAGTTTTAACAATTAGATCTTTGTCTGACAGATGTTACCAGATTGTCCAAGGTCCCTTTTAAGCTGATAATTTTTTAGGATGTAAAATACAATAAGCAACAGTTAGTAGGGCAATTTTTTCTTGTATTGTCTTTTTAAGACTCAAAGTGCAGTCTGTGCTAAATTGTAAGATGATCTGTCTGTCATTCGGTCAGACAGGCTGATTGGTTGTGTCCGTCCAAAATATTTTTTGTCCAACGGAAATTTTTTGACAGAAATGGAAACTGTACTTAATTGTAATCGGGCATACCCCCCAAAAATAATTTGGGAACCGATCTAAGAACTTGTCAGACATTTGGTCTGGGAAAAAATTCTAGTTTGTCGATCTGACAACAAATTTACTTGTCAGGGCCGTGGAACCAATGACATTGGTGAACACTGAAAGGGGCCATAAATTTTATTTTGTTCCAGAGCAGAAATTTTACATGTATTTGTTATACATTAACATTTGTAGTAACATTAGCATTAATTGTTTAAATAGACAGAAGGAAGGAGAAAGAAGTTTAAGTTGAGGTATTCTTCATTTTTGGAAGAGAAAATTTAAAATTGTGTTAAAAGGTAACAAATCAGTAAATTATGAATATCTTTATGGGGATTATAATATAAGATTTTTTGGAGGAAAACTGCTTTAGAAGTTCATCTCCCACAAATCTCACATTATATCCACAATAAAATAACGGCCAGAAAAAATCAAATTTTTATGTGTCTCAAATAAAGTCTTGTTTATCCAGAAATTCATGCAGTAGTTTTATTTTAAATTATGACAAGGTGAGAATTGCAATAGTGATGTTACAACTACATTTAAATTGACATCATTAATATGTCTTGCATTATCAACTTAAATCAACTATTTGTAACAAGAAGTGCACATATTATTTTCTGAATATAGTGTCCCCTTTATTTAAAGTTTATTAGTGTCACCTTTATTTAAATTGAATTATGTCCCATTTATTAAAAAATTTAATTATCCCCTTTATTTATAATTAAATTTTTTCCCTTTTATTTAAAATTAAATTGTCTTAACTGTTTGTTTGGTATAAAGTTATATTTGTGAATCTAAAATTACATGACTTTGTCATTAAAGAGGGATAGTAAATAATTTTCTTGTTGTTTAAGATAATTGTTTTAAATATATTAAAGAGAGTTTTATTCTTCATTACTGTAAAAAAATCATGAATAAAGTGAAAATTAAACTTTACAAATATTTCCGCTTTTCAGCGTGAAGACTTACCTGGGAAATGCATTAAAGTATAAGAAGCATGCATTGACATGGGTTTTATTGCTACAGATGCATAATCATATATTTTCATTAATTATCAAGCATTTTTATAGTAATGACAAAACATACATTAGATTATGAAACATGTTCTTCGAGGAGAAAATAAAGTAGAGAAATGTACTAATTGGGAATAGAATTTTATTTACTGGGAATTTATAGATTTATTTTTATTGGAATAGAGGAAACTTGTTTTTTATTCATTATTTGAATGTTTAATGTAAAAATGGAGAAAATATGGTCAGTATTAAATGTGTGTTGATGTTTTTGTTATTGTACTTACATGTACTTAAATATTCCACATCAAAGATCATATTATTTATTGTTTACTAGTCTAATATTAGGAGTTATGTTCATTTTTACATTAAAATGTGATGATTATGAATGACCAATATTTATTCAGATGTTGAACTTTACTTTTAATAGATATGGGATTATTTTAGTACATTAACCTGAATTATTGTTCTGTACTTTTAATAGTTTTCAGTCCTTAATATGGGAGGGCAGTAAAATACTGTACTAAAATAAATGTTTACAGGTAAAACTGTCAAAATTTCCCCACAAAAATACAGCAATTAAATGTTACATGCAAGTAAGCTAGTCACTTTTGTACCTGTATCCTGTTAGTTTTACATATATAAACTACATGATTCATGATCAAAAGCATACATTTATTAAGGAGAAAGTATGATAATGCCTGAATTTGAGCCCTTAATAATAATTTTTATTTGACAACAGTAACGGCCTGATTTTAATGCTGAAATGAATATTTCATCACCGTTAATTACAATTGATCCAATTAGACTTACTGGTATTTAATTGTGCAAAGTATGTACATAATTTTTTCAAATGTTGCATTTTTTAGCAATTAAAAAAAAACACACTTTTTGCTAGAATAATCTGTGTTCAGTATTTATACTTACAGATGTTATTTATTTTTACATTATAGACAAGATATAGAATAAACACTGAACATGGATGAGTTCTATGCAATCTCTACTGACAGCTGTCAAAAAATGTTTGTTTGGGGTCTGACGCCACTTTCAACAATATTTCATTGTCATTATTTTGAACTAAATTGAGGGAAAATTGTACAAGTTTGGGCCATGAGAGCACATTAATGGGCATTAAGTACATTCAAAGCTATATTTCTAGTGTGCTAAGTTTTATCTCTGATTTTACCGAAATATTGCTACATTTGAAACACTTTAAATAATTTAGACAAAATTCTGGGACTAAAAAGTGGCTTTATCCTATCCTCAGTGCTTTAAGGGATACTCTTTCTCCTGCCAAGGCTTTTGTGCATTTTAGACTTTCATTTATTTGTTCCTACACTGAATAAATTAATGTATAAAAGTTTATATATTTCTTGATCTTCATAAATCTTGTTATATTCCATACATTTTAATTTCCAAAACCCAACATAATAACTATTTCAGAAGAGGTTTCTACACAATAGAATTTTAGTCACTTATTTGCTGACAGGTTAGAGTATGACTTCACAATTAAATCTGCAAAAAATATATTTAATAGTATCCTAATTACTCTTTTGTTAGATTTAGAAAGAACTTAAAAGAGTTTTGAGTCATCACTGTTATTTTTGTAGAAGGCTTGATGCAATATTTTATTTAATAATGTTGAATTTTGTAACACTTTGGCAGTGAATTTATATGATATTATTTCAAATCTACACTATATACGGTATAACTGGTTATTTTTTGTGGTAGTCAAATTTTGGCACTATTTCATATTGCATTTAGCATAGAAGATGTAGCCCTTACTTTGATGAACAAAGAAATTGTGACTAACAGTATATCAATTTTTTTCATGATTGACTAGTGATCATTTTCATCCTGCTAATTAATTTCTTTTCTTATATTCTCCTCAATCAGTAGAAAATTAATAGATTCTACCTGTATACTTAAATATTTCACACATCTACTGTTATGATTAGCAATCAAAAATTAAGAGTGAGTTTTATAGTTTTTGATTAACACTTAATACAACAATCGGTTCACATATCTGATCATTTCGACATTGAATTGTAAATAAACACTATCAACTATTAAAAAAATAAAGTAGGAAAAGTCAGTTGATGATGGTCATATTTCTTCAAAGAAATCTCAAATACTTCCAGTTCATTGATTTGAATATGTCCTTGCTCTTTGTTTAGTCTGTTCTTTAATATAACTGTTAAAATGTTCTGTTGTGGAAATTCAAGATTAAAATTCCTTCAATTTATTTTTTACAAATCATTCAAACCACAAAATTAAAATCCGCAAAATAAAACATTCATCTTTTTTGCAGTCAGATCCCCAAAATTTTGTTCCGCAAAAATTTCCGATTATATGGTTTTATATTTTTATGGTTAGAATACTTCAACAAAAATATGGTGTTACAGATATTGATTCCACTCCTGACTCAAGAGAGCTAGGAATAGAAAATTCATAATTTTTATTTTAAAAATTTTTAACCAAAACAGATGGGAAATTTTCTTGTAACAGGAAAAAAATTATATAATTAAAGCTAGGTATCTAGGTTAGCCACTGAATTCATTGCTTCATATTGAAAGATGTGAACATTGTATATTGTAAAAGTATGGGTAAACATTATGTTATAAAAGAATAAATATTTATTTATTTTTGTTTGTGTTGTTTATTTCCATTTTAGAACAAATATAACTAAAATAATATTTAAAAAAATGCTAGGGAGCATATGTTAAGGAACCATAGAAACAACGAAGAAGCCAGCCCATTCCCTTAAATATGTATTTTTATTTAATAGCATTTCAACGTAATGGTAACTGCGACTCTTGACTGTTGACATTATCTCAAGGCTTCCTTTACTCCTGTATCAGTATAATACACAAAAGATTGTCACTATCCAAAATACAGACACAAGGCATCATCCAGAAACCAAAATGTTGGTCTGTTTAGCTACTGATATGAACCCTTGATCCACTGACATAAAAGTTTATCAATGGTTTGTGTTTATTTTTCTTTGATCTCACTACCTTGATAATTTCATTATCAGGCAACAATGCTGATATAAAAAAAATTTATGCCATTTTCATGGACCATAAGGAAGAATACATCACTGACATTACCTTTTGCCATCTTTACTTAATCACTCCTTCAATCTTGATGCTGAACGCTTGATTGGATATTATCTATCTTGTAAAAAAAGATCAACAGACAGAGGATAAAGTATTGCTCTCATCACTAAACTCTTTAATACTTGCTATCACATTACACTAACAACATATTTATTATGTATTTGAAGTAGAAACATTGAAAATTTTGTGCTGTTGTGCATATTTATATATGTTATGCACATAATATAGAAATAGGAGATGTGGCATGATTGTCCATGAGACAGCCACCCAACAAGTGACGGTAGAATTTAAACTTCTGCAGGTCATGCAGATAATTTGTATGTGCTGATAATTAATCCTGTGCAAGAATTCAGCTTAAGTTTGAAAGTCATAGGTTGGAAAGTTATTTTGAACAAAATATCAGTCCTCTGAAAATGTAATTTTCATGAACTGAGTCTCTCACTTTTTATTAACTTGGAAATCAAGAAGAGAGATCAATGCTTGTTGCCAACTCTTACAAGTTTACAAAAGCATGGTGGTGCAAAGGAAGGATCATTACAAACCCCAAAAGAGGAAGCTGAAAGACATCTATGGGAAACACACAATGGGAAGTCCTAGGACATTGTCAATCTCCGAAAGCAGAGGCTTCTAGCTCCCTTTAATGAGCACTCTGTTTCGGAAATCGGGGCACCTCAGATCCATCATGGAATTAAATAGAAGACATAGTGAAGTAACCTACAACAAATGTAGATCAGGAAGAAATGGTTAACCATACAGAGTATACAAGAAGTGCTCCAAAATTTTGTAACATCGTTTGAGATGGCTAAGAGTTGTATAGAGGAAAGGAAATATAGGTTTGTAGGCAACAGGCATGTAGCTGTTTTACTCCTAAAGAGAAGCTGTAAGAACTAATCACCCAGTTCAGGACAATTTCCTTTACTAAATGACGCGGCGCAAGGAAAATATTTGTCTCTGTTTTGACAGGAAGTCCTGGAATCGTAACCATTTACCTGAGCACTCTAAAGAAATCATTTAAAGCTTAGCCAGTTTACATGGAAACAATGTGCAGTTTACAACAAAGAAGTTTTCAACAACTTAATCCATATCCCCTTTTTTCTATAACAGAAACTGCAACAGTACATACTGACTGGATGCATTTATTATGTTTCCCATGAGAAGGAATATAATTATGAAATCTGGAGCGAGGGAAATCACTGGGCCAAATTAACACGTACAAATAACAACAGAAAACCATAAAAAAACAGCGAGAGAAATCACTGGGCCAATAAACACGTACAAATAACACCAGAAAACCATAAAAAAAAAACTTTATTACTACAAATCCCTAAGTTCATACCCTAATGGTACTGAAAGCTTATGGGGAAACAGTAGGCATTTAACCCAAGAAAGCAAGACAACTAATAATATAGAAATAAGACAGCACAACAATTCCTACTAACAGAACAAGGAGTGTCTATTCTAACTATTGTTTGGTAATCAAATTAAGTGTTGTTATAAATCTTTATGACAAGAACAACATCAACAGAATTAACCAGCAAGTGTCTGAGAGTATGTGGAACATTGACATGACTTGTATATCATGGAAGTTTCAGGCTTAGAATAACCAGCACGGATTACAACTAAGGATAACATGGTCACTTTCGCAACAAAAAGAGATGCACTAAAGAAACATCAACAGTAATACAGTATAGATCTTATACGACAATACCATGTACATCAGTAGGTCTGCACAGAAGAACCGTCAACTTACAACTCCCATTTAATGTTTGGTTGAAGAGGGCAATTCTTATAATTATCTTGAAATACTTAAAATGATAGAATGTAAGAACAGTAGTAGCGGAAGTAAAAACAAGACAAAAGCGGTCAGCTCATCGAGCAGTTAGAGAAGCCCAGTGATAGCAGTTAAAGACACAAAGACATTCAAAGGACTAAAGCGGTAGGACGGTAAGACTTAGACATATCCAAAGACTACTCCTGGAAGAAGCTAACACTTATGATAGAGGTAACATTATCCGAGTGACAAATAAGTTTATATAAGAGGAAAAACATGCTTAAACAGTAGAGCCGGGTAGACAAGCCTGGTTCAGATGGGAAACAGAGAAAAAGTTCACTCACTTGGTTAGACAGATGGCAGTATTCACAATTTGAACTGAAATTTCTTCCTAGATCAGTCTATGGTGTGCTACCAACACCAGAAAATCTCACCAGATGGAACCTCACAGATACACCAAATTGTCTTTTTTGGAAACGAGGAACTTTACAATACATCTTCAAAGCACCATCGCTTTAGGACTGGGGAGGTACATTTGGTGACACAGCCGTGGTTGAAAACAGATGGAGGGTGTTACAAAACCAGAAACAAAAACAGTACATATAAAGTTTGTAAAACAAGGTGAAACAGCATGTGAAAAACAAAAGCTATAGACCTTGGAAATTTTAGATCAGGGTAAATACTTGCAGCTAGTAGTAGATATTGGACAAGAGGTTAAAATTCCCTGAAAAAGTACCAACCAATTGTATCTCAGACATGGTTCTTTGGTCGATAAAGACTTAAGAAGATCAATTTCATCAAGCTTACTTGTCCAAGGGGAGATAGATTCAGTTAGACAAGAAATAAAGGGGACAGATTATGATGAACGTCTGTAAGAGTGTAGAGACAAAGGTCAGCACACTTCACAAAGTTATTTAAAAAATATCCTTTTTGGATATCAGATATGGCAATTCATACTAGATTGGTTGTTAAATCTCTAGTAAACTACTTGGACCAAAGAAATGAAATATCTTTTGGAGGTCTTGTATAAATTATTTTCATTATGTTTTAATATGACAATAAATAGGACCCAGTCGGACGTGATCCCACTCCTATTTTGTAAAAGAGTTCGTGGATTCCAAGCTTTTGTTCCTTTTGTTTAGTTTTATCTTTTAGTTTGGTTTAAATTTGTATTGTTTGTTTGGACTATGCACTTTTGATCTCTCGCATGGGTAGTCTACACTGGACTAATTACTGATGAGTCGTTTTCTCTGGAACTGGTAAGGTTACCGAACTTAAACGCATTCTATTCTTTTCTTATTTCATCCTATTTTGAAAACAACACAAAAGTTTTTAAAATGTTACATATATGATAAAATACCAAAAGCATTTTATCTAAAGTTAGGAAATAATGAATTAAGTTTACACGGTTAAAATAATTCTATTTTAAAATATCCAGCTTTTTGTTTTTACTTCTGATCAATGTTAAATAAGTCATTTTTGTCTCCACTATCCCAATCTTCTTCATTGCTTTTATTTGTTCTCCAATCAGCAATGGGTTATTCTCGACTCACCAACACTAATATGAATGCCTGCCAAATAAGAACTTGTATCACAGTCCGCAATGTATAGTATTTTGCAATGTCTTGGGGTACTTAAGCATATTTGTAAAATTTTACCGGTTAGGATGTAAGGGATCGAACAGAGGGTGATATTAGAAACTTTTTATCTGATAAAGAAGGTTTTTTAATGATTCCTGATGAAACTTGAAGAAATGTTTTTCCCAATTACTTTTACCGTTTTCGAGATGACAAGTGTCGAAGGGAGCAAAAATAAAAATAGGAGGTTATGTGATTATTGTCTCGAAACCGCAAAAGCGAGACCAAGTATTAGGTTCCGGTCGGAAGCGGTGTTATTTTTTGTAAATCTCTTTTCCTCTAAAAATTATCAAACATGCAGTGACCATATTTGGTTTCTATATAGTTCGTGGTATAAACTGTGGACTAAGCACATGTTATTTGTCATTTACCTAAGCTGCATAGTTCAGTGACTTTAACAAAGTCAGCGTCAAATTTTCGCACTGTATCTGTTTCTCAATATCCATATATTGTTGGTTAACAGTATTGGGTATGCATATAAAATGTTAGAGTACATGTCAATCAGACGTAACAGACCAAAATTGTTTCAATCAAATCCCAACCAGAGGTCACCAAATGATAAGATTAAACAGCCTGATGATTTTCAAGGTTAATTGTATCTAATTTACGGTTCATTAAGTAAGGTCAAGTTTTCATGCTTAGGTCCGTGTTTCAGTAACTATACAAGAAAGGTCGACAATACTGGGTATGCATATACATTATTAAGATACTTGTTAACCTGACCTTTTTTATATGGAAGGGTGACTTTGTAAATTTTTAACAACAAACCTATACCCACCATAATTGGTCTTCATTTAGATTTTGGTGCGTACTTGCCAGTTTGCTTTTGGTTATTTGACCTTGACCTCCTTTTCACGGTACTTTTATATACGCACAGTTTTTGCGATCAGGTCTTTTCCAGTAGACACATTATTACATGATTGGTCATTATTATTAGTTATGCAAATTTATTCTTAAAAGAACCTGCCAGTCTTCCATTGCATATGTCTTTGGCCTCGTTTTCATGGTTTTAGGTCTATTTTAGTAATGTCAAATGACAGAACAGAACTGTAATGTCCGGCAAATTTATTCTTAGTTGTGCATGTCAGCGTGCCATATGTCATCCGTCTTTGGCCTCT
The DNA here is from genome assembly GCA_032357055.1 of Geukensia granosissima. Lineage (NCBI taxonomy): Eukaryota > Metazoa > Mollusca > Bivalvia > Mytilida > Mytilidae > Geukensia > Geukensia granosissima. The sequence goes on along the minus strand of JAULBM010293806.1, from coordinate 5,102 downwards.
TTTGCAATCATATCATTACTTTTACATGACAGAGTTACATAAAAATATTTATTTAATATGAATTTCATGTGTGTCAATCAAAGGCGTCAAATACAGTCTAGATATTTTAGTCTGTCCATATGTATTCGGTTAATAATTCATTTATGAAGGTAAAGGATTCATTTCTTTTATATGTCAACATGTCGACATCCTGTGGTTATATTATGCTGCACTTACAAAGCACAACGGTCACTTACTGTGCTAATGGTATGACATACTTATAGTACATTAGACTGTGGGTATTTCTACATATTTATAGGGTTAAAGCCGTTTATACAGGCGAGACGCTTTAGTGTGTCACCACTTGCTTTATTTATCAAGTTTTTAAATGCTTTTTCTTTGGATTGGTCTTAAAGAGAGCTGTCAGTAGTATTTCAACAGATTTTTTCTATCTTTTACTGGGGAAGATAGGGTATTATTTGTTTAATTTGATTCATCTCAATGTGTTTAATAGTAAAAAAGTATAAAAGTGAGCCAAAAATTTCTTGTCCGACTTCAATACTTTTATTAGATTTATCGTAATAAGAGTTTCCTTTATATTTAGATAATGGTTAAAAGGGACCAAAAAGGTATTTGACTGATTGATGAACATTTGCAACTGTGTCAGACATATTACTGTGTCCAGAAAAATATATTATATTGCTCAGTAGTTCAGCTTTCTCATAACCACAGGTTGTGGTCGTATCATGTGGCGGGTGTAGCAACTGAGTTTACGATTTTTTAATTTGCTGAAAATTTTCAGAAACGTTAAGATTAAGTCATTTAATTAGTATAAACGATGACTCATTTTTATCTTGTTTTAAATGTAGGGAACCACCATGTCCTGGTAATAGATGTTAACATGCTGAATCATTCAAAATAAACAGAGGAATTTATGATTCCAAGTTTTACTTGATATTAATTGCCGTCGAAAGAGTTGATGCAGTCCTACCTACTCATTTGGTTTGTCATCGGACCCCTCTAAAGACCAAAATCCAATTTTCAGCCATAAAATATTTGGAACATATCGTTTCCTCAAATAATACCCTCGTAAATAAAATATATGTGAATACAGAAAATAGTAACACATGGATTTCCACCATTAAAGATTGGTTAGATAAATTAGGATTTGCTCACTTGAGTCTAAATCCAACTAATATAAAATTTTATTTGAAAACAATTGAACAAAGAATTTATGACCAAGCAATTCAAGCTGAGAACAGTGTTATTGCAGAAAGCTCAAAACTAATTTTTTTCAATACATGTACAAGACGGGAGTCAGACCTGCATATGTAGATGTATGCAAGTACAAATCGGACAGATCAACTCTCTGTAAATTCCGCATTAGTGCCCACCGACTAGCAATAGAAAGGGGGCGGTACTCCAACATTGAGAGACAAAATCGCATCTGCCAATACTGTAATACGGGAGAAATAGAAGACGAACAACATTTCTTTTTAATTTGTCCATTTTATTCTCCAATGAGAGAAAAAATTATACAAAAATTAAATGACAATCAAAACGATGATCAAAACATGAGCATGACACTTCAACAAAACAGATCTTCTGAAAGAAGTCATCACTAATTGTGCTTGGATTGATTGTAATATCCAGTGTCAAACATTTCATGCATATTGAGGACAAGAGCATATTGATGAGTTGATGATGAATGAACCTTGCTTTGTACTAGACGAACAAACTGAGCCCTGAGTTTTTTACTTGCTATTTCAAGAAAGCAACAGTCTGCAGGAAGACAAGCCACTTTACCCAAACACATTATTCTGACTCTGAACAGACTAGTGTTTGCTCTTATTCTTTATATTGCATGAAGTATCAATTAAATACCAATTTAATGTCTTTTGTTTGACACTGTTGGGGTTTGATCCCATGACATTCCTCACTTGAGGCAAGGAGGCTAACCATTACACATTGAAGGGATTGCTCTTGTTTGATAAACAAGAGATGATGGTAGAAACATATGCATACAAAAACAGAACTACTCCACAAATGCCTGATTTAGAAATAGTTGATTTATCTTTATTTGCACTTAAATAATCAAGGCAATTGATCCTTAAATTTGAAAGATCATTTTATGGATGTCACTTTAAAGTTTTAAATTAAGATTAAACTCCTGATCAGGGTTTGAGCTGTCTCAAAACTTAAAAGGAAGTCTATCATTTTTATTTAGGGTAATACTAGTATAATCTAATCAAAGTGCCAAGACAGATATTTTGTCTGTTAACAGGTGAACATAAAAATATATTCCTACAATCTGATTAAAATCATGCATTCAGCACATTATTGATTAGAAATGCACAATTCTAAAATAGAATTTTATCAATAGGATCCACTCCTTGTGTAGGATCCTCTTTCCATTCATCTAACTTATCGTAGCTTTCCAATATCGGGTCAGAGTAAGGAATCATCATGGATTAGACAGAATTAACAGAATTTTTTACTTGTGGTGTATTTTATCTTATTGCCCTTGGGAATAATATCTGGGTAAGTTAAGATACAGTTGTGTTAAATATAACAGGTTTATTCAATGAATATTGATTCCAATGTCAACGTCTAGACGGCTTGTTTTTGGTTAAAGGGAAACAAATCTATCTGTAATTAACGTGGGTGACCAGAAGCGTAATTTACTGAATTTTCTTTGTGGACTATCTTCTAATTTAGCTTTTGTTTTAAATTGGCAGCCGTGACTATCAAAAATGCTTTGAAATGAATGAATTTGTATTTGTAAATTGATCATACTGGTGTTAGATTCTATATTTTGCTGTCAGAATTTGTAATTAGAATTTGAAGGGACATGATTATATGTTAGAATAAAAGTTAATAATAATAATTGATATGCTGGTTTTATATTTCTTTCTGTGTATTTCAACAAAATCTGGCTAAGTTCAAACAATTGTTTATTCATTGAAATTCTAGATCAATTTTGTGGAAATGTAAACTGTAGGAACTGCCCCCCCCAAAAAAAAACAAAAATAACTTGCTTGAGTACAGTATAATATATATATATTATTTAGACTTGATATTGTTGGTAAGACTAAATAGAAAAAGGGGGGATATGGTTTGTAAATATTCATGACACAAAAATGTCATATATACAAGTAAATTCAAATCAAAAGGGGAGGGGGGGGGGGGGCTGGGTGGACGAGTGGTCTAGGTAGTTGATTTAAACTTACCTGTACAAATCACTGTATCCTATCACCTATACAGCACCAGTTTGAGTTGAATTATTTGCAAGAACACACAGATGCGGGTAAGGTCAAAGATTACAGATATACACAGGCAAAGAAATCCAACAAAATCTGTTATAAGTTGCCTGACAGTTGTTAACTTGTAAATCTGTCTTAATTTTCATAAAAACTTTCAGAAACAAATTTTATTAGTGCAATGTATATTAATTTTCTTGATTTGGAACTTGCATTTAATAATGCTTTTTTGTAAAAAAAAAAAAAGCCCAAATAAAATCTGGAGATTATTCCAGGATGCATTTTACCCATTTACCCTTTTAATATACTGTAAATTCAGAAATTATTGTGATGAGTTTATTATTGCAAATAATGCAACATGATGCTATCGCCATAATTAGAACTCCCATTATAATGTTCTTGTGATGTTGCATTAAAACTTTGAAAATCTGCATAAATATAACTCGCATTATGGTCACCATTCCAAGATTCGCAAAAATAAATTAACGCAATTTCTGAATTTACAGTAACCGAGGTAACTTCTGAGTCTAGATAAATACCACATTTCTTATCTTTTTATTTGAAAAAAAAAACTTGTATATATATTAAAAAATGTATTTAGTATAAATTACAAATATCAACAGGTTGCAACGAGCTATCAATAATATATAAATATCTACACTATAAAGCAAGCTGTAAGAAGCTCCAAAAATATAATACATGAATGAATAATCAGGGCATCTACTTAGCCTAAAGTTATTTTGAATTCTTAATTAAATAAGTAAGAATTTTGTTCTCTCCCTTGATCAATCTTGTAACTCAAATACAAATTCACAAATTATGGGGTGGGGGTGGGGTGTGGGAGGTGAACAGTATTAACATCCAACACAACCAGTCCAAAGGCAGTTTTAGCCTTAGATTCACTGACTGCTGGTATTCAAATTAAATGTAACAATAATTTGCCAATAAAATATAGGATGCAAAACAAATAACAGTAATTCCTTAAAAACAATAGAATCAACTGGACTAAAATTTGTGAATAATAAAAAACCATAAAAAACTTGGACATAATCTTTTCGCAATGTTGAAATAATTTCTGAAGATAAAAGAAAGATAACTCAATTTAAAAATGCAACACAGTTTTATACAGATCATTAATTATACCTTGGTTTATTGATTAGATAGACTATAATTGTCTTTTGAGTTAATTGGAATGCTAATGACGGAAAGTCGACTGTATGGAAATAAAGGAAGTTTTTTCAGGATGCCAAGTTGTGTTAATTTGACAGCTATGTAATTAATCATTGATAGAGGTCAGTTCATGTTTTAATTAGAAGGTAATTAGCTGGCAGAGGTAACTGTATTATGTTTATGGCAGTAAATTGATTAGAAACTATTAGAGGTGGAGCAATTTATATTTAGCATTTGTTCGATGCTGAAAGCCTGATTCAGTTATTTTTATGCATCGAACATGTTGGATTTTGTTTTAGCTCAACAGTACTAAAGCATTTTGTAAAGTTTCATGTGAGCTACATGTTGCCATAACTTAAAAAAAATAGGAGATGTGGGATGAATGTCCATGAGACAGCCATCAATCAAATAACAGTCTCTCTATGTACCTGCATGTTATACCCTGTTTCAATATTTAGTCCCGAGTGTACCTGATGAAGAAGCACTTACATTCGATGAAGAAGCACTTTGTACGCAGTGTAATTAAGCCATTTTAAATTGTTGTTTTTATGCCCCGCCTGCAAGGCAGGCCGGGCATATAGTTCTTCGGTCTGTGGGTCCGTCCGTCCGTCCGTCTGTCCGTCCGTCCGTCCGTCCGTACGTCCGTCCCAAAAGGTTAAGGATCAGGTTTAAGGTAGTTTTTCAAGAAGGAGT
>JAULBM010293795.1:0-15445 GCA_032357055.1 Geukensia granosissima | reverse complement strand
GTTGAACTTGACCACGCAAAATCCACGCATCCGCAGATGCAGGGAAAATCACAGTATTGCGGCGACTGATCTGTATATTGATAATATTTACATGTCATTTGTTCAGTTAATGAAGAACTAGTCAAGTTAACAAAGTAATAAACTACAAAAAAATGTGTTAAACTGGCATTAATTTGTAGGAGAACTGATGGTACCACACTTTATAACATAATGAGATGTAAATTAAAAAATTTGAAAATGGCTATTACATGAAAAATACAAAAGAAATGTTTCATGTGTAAAGACAAAAATGATGATTAGCAACATGGTAGTTGCATTCCACTCTACAATTAATTGTGAGATCATTGTAAATTATCATGCCTTGTTAACTACATAATAATTGTATAAATTTTCATAGCAGCAAAAAAAAAATACAATTGATCTCTTGCAAAATAGTCAAAACCTTAACAAAAAACATAGGCATTGGCATTTAATGATTAGTGAATGTGCATGTTTCATTCAAATGTAAAATAAACTATACAAGAAATTGTTTTCACAGAGGGAAAGTCTTTTTACTACCCATAGTAAAAACTTCATTATCCCAATGCAAGCCCTTCATGGCATGAACATAAATAAAGAAGATGATAATTTTTACAACATGTTTTCAAGTATATATTTATTGTAACATCTCTTTTAAAGGTTACTTTTAAAAGCTATCACACATACCTTGTCCAAGCTCATATATTTTCTCTTCATCTGGGTTGCTTGGTTGAAGTGGATTTATGAAAGCTGACCTAAAAATGTGCAAAGTTTGATTTAGTAAAAATGCAACATTAAAATCACTCTCAAGTTTACCAACCTATCCCATCAACTATTAAAAGTTATTTAGATTTTTTCATTTTCTAATTGAAATGATTGGTCTTTAAAACAGCCTTCTGCCCAGTCAAATGTCTTTTCCTTATTGTTCCTATAAAATGACATACTGGCCTGGATTCTGCTGATTCAATCTTTTAACAGATTATTGACAGTGAATTCTCCCTTATTAACAATGAAATTAACATTTTGACATGAACAGAAGAACTATAAGGACACATTATACCAGTATAGCCCTCATCAGAAGTAAATATCATAATTCTGTGAAAGGTAACATCTGTAAATATGATTACAAAACTATTAAGATTTACTGTAATGATTCTTCTAGAATTATATACCATATTATAAACAACATACTTTTTTGTTTGAGGATTAATGGCTACCATCACAAATCTGGCTAACAGTACCTGTTTCCATTCTGATTCTGTTTCCTAAGAATTTATGAAGAAAAAAAATTAACATTAGACCATAATACAAAATTCCTATATTATCATCCTAGCCTGCCCTTATTTTTATGCCCACTCATTTTTTTTTTCTTTTAAAATTTCCGCTTTTAAAAAACAGACCATAAATTTCAATATTGTGTCCAAATCCGACCTTTAGGTATTGTTCTATACCACACTTCGGGTCATTGAAAAAGGAAGACAGCATGGAAAATAAAAAATAAAATATAAAATTTGCCCCCACACCCCACCCCTGTTCCAATTTTTTTTTAGTTGAATGAGAATCTAGGAATTTTTATTCTAAAGGCTTTTACTGTATCTCATTGCTTTTGTCCATACGATCATACAAAATAGTTTCTATATTCTGCAATAATCTATATTGATTTTCTATCTGACTTTTAATTAAAAAAAAATTTATTCCTAACAGTTGCTGTATCTTATTTCAAAATACAGTGCCCTATCTAAATTAGCCCAACCACTTCGATGTTAGAAATGAAATTGGTACCTTGGACATACCTGTTCTAGGTTCATGGTGACTTCCATGGATGTATTGCCTGCCCATGTCACCTTTCCTTTCATTTTTATATCTTTGAATGGAGAGATAGGGTGATCACCAAGCTCTGAAAAATTTATAAAAAACACTCTTTGTGTATCAAAATGCATTTGTAGGGACAATAGGCATTAAGGTTATTTTTTCCTATAATGTAAGTTATTTCAATCTGCCAGTATTTTGAATACATTTAACTTTAGTGTACATGTATTATACCAAAGAATACAAAAAATAAGTAATTCATTATGTGACTGTGATTTATGAGGTCAATATTATGTCATCTTCGGTGTTATTCACCAATAAACAGCTAAAATAGTAGATTTTGTTATGTTTTAATCATATATTTACTGTTGGAAATAATAATTTCAGTCCAAAGCATATATACTAAGGTGCTTTGCATGAGCAGCATGATACGATGACAGCTTGTTGATGTTGAACTAATGAGCAGTGTTGACACAGTATTATGATGCTAGACACAGTTATGTGATTGAAACATTAATATGACAGACACAGAAAAATTGCCTTTTTCAGACACTTTTTCCTGGAAACATGTAAAAATAATATAGAAAATCTATGCTGAACATGACTGAAACTCTCAACTAGACCAATCAAATATTTCCCCTTGCAAAATTGCATTCTTGGCCACTTTGACCCTTTTTATATAAAATGATTTGATCAACTTTTGTTCAATTTTTAACAATCAATCATTTTAAACCATTTAACCTAAATCAGACAAAAAATGATTTTTTGCAATATCCAGGAAATCACATTTTATATTTATCTATCTTGATATGCAAGGAGATATATAGAATCGTTGGTAATCATATTTCTACATTCGAGATAGTTAAACCTTAAAATTTCTAGGTTTACCGAGAAATTTTAATGTTTAACTGTTGAGACTGTAGAAATATGATAATCAACAGATTATAATGTAAGATTTTGTTTCTCTAATTTTTTTAAGCATCAAAATCTCATTAAAAAACTATCATAGGCGGGATCATGCACCATCTTTGACCTTGTTACAAGGGACGTAACTCGTGTACGAAACAAACAAACATGCAACTTATTTTTACGGCATTTGCATATGTATTAACCAAAAAATAAAGTAATTCCTACCTAACTGATAGAGTCTTTGGAAAGCTCAGTCCTCCAGGGTAAGAAATAAGATTGTAACAAGTCTTTGAATTCATGAAGCGAAGCAAGGGGGGTCTGAAAATCAGCCAATCAGCTGCTTAGAACAACTTACCCACACATTTTTTTCTCATACTGTTTCGGAAGTGTGAAAACTTCATAAAAATTAGAGAAATCATATTAATCAATAGTGTGACTATATTTATGTATAAATTTATAGATACATGTGCTAAATAAATATATATATATATATCAAAATATAGCTACATACATTTTAAACTGAAAATTGTTGTACATGTAAAAGATCAAAATAAAACATTTACAGTAAATTTCCTTATTTTCAGCATGATTGTCTTAAACATTCAATATTTTCGGATTTTGTAGATTGCTACGTCCATGTCTCCACCACCAATTCCAGAAAATCTGTCTCCGCCATTGAAAGATCTGGCTTTACGTTGTCTTGAACAGGACAAAAAAGACCGACCTACTGCAAAAGATCTTCTACTACATCCAGTCTTCACGAACTATATACCCATCAGATGATAGAATACATCAGAAATGCATCAAAATGCATATTTTGTTGACCTAAACTGTTATACCAAGGTCTTTTGCCTTGAGTAATTATAAGTCAATGTGGACTAAAGGTCTAATAGGTCCATTAGGAAATGAGAAATTTATTCATTTTAAAGAAAAAATGTCATATTTTAATCGAAAATATGTGGCAATTAATTTTGGCTGTTCCAGAATTTTTAGAAACGAGGTCAGAAGTCAATCAAAATCTGATGAGTTTTAGTTTATTGCTCAAAGATTTTTCTTACAATCACAGGAAATTATTTAACAAATAATATTTTTTGTATGGTAGAATAGAACAAAAAGTGCCTTTTGAACCTTCAACACATTTGTTTAAGAAACAGTTCTTTGACTTGAATTATTATACCCTGCTTACAAAGTTTGGATGGGTATATAGGAATCATCATGTCCATCTGTCCATATACCTTGTAAGCACATCTCCTGAACCATTCAGTGGATTTCAATGAAACTTTAAATGAAAATAAGACACAATGTGTAGATTTGCATATAGAAATGTAACTCATCTCCTCTCATACCAAGGAATAATAATTTACTTGAAAAGTGGATTTCCTTTGTGAGTTTTGAATACAAAATGATTTATTTTTTCTATATTAAATTCTGTCTACATGATTAGTACTATCTGGTTAGTGCTATTTGTATGTATATATTGGTAGAGATAACATTTCATAATCTTACCTCAGTATATAAGTATTGCAAGTAGTTTCTGCTTTATTTGTGAATTCATTCAGATTTCATATTAATCATATTAATGGGCATTTTTTAATTCTCAAATTAGCTCTCAAACTAGATCAGGAATAATGTATAGTCTTTATGAATCTAGAATTTAGAGCACTAGTCAAATTTCAATGCTCATTTTGCAGATTTTTATGGAAAAGAATATTGTAGATCATTTTGACTTATTTTCACTTACATTTTTATATGTTTCTAGTAAAATTAATGTTTAAAAGAACCAGTCCATGTAAGATTCACCCCATGAATCAACATATTTCACCATTTTTATGAGTACTGGTAAAATAATATGAGGATTTGATGGACATAAACTCCAATTCCAGCAGATCCCTACAGGTAATTGAAAAATAACTTGTGTTAAATCTCCAAGAGATGTAACTGGTGTAGTTAAGTAATACAGAAGGTAATGTTCTTCTGTAGGTGGAAATTTGAAATCTAAATTGTTTTGATTTGAACTCTTGAACAACAGAATGTCCTTTGTTAAGGAGTTTTTATTTGTCAGTTTCAATAATTTGCAGCACTTCCCTGTTCTGACAAAAAAATCCTCAACAGGTCTATAAGCACAAGTTAAAAAAATATTGGGTTGTTGTGAAGAATGATATCATTGTTGAGCATTTACATCGCACGCTTTGTCTTCATGAGCGTCTTTTCAAGGAAGAAATGGATCTGATGTCATTCATAAAACCGTTTGACGTCCTGTTGTCATACATTAAAATGAAGTAGATCTTGTGTTAAATGATGTTAATGTGACTTTTTCAGATCAAGAATTTTTTGTTTATTTAAAATTACAGATAAAATGAATATAGGACATGTTGTACTGACTAAAGTTCGCCGAAATATTTTCCGTGATATAGTCAGTACAAGATACAAAATGGCAAATACTTATATGTATTGAGTTTTACTTTCACATGCCAAAGAACAATATATATTGTAATACTTAAGAATTCAGTTTCATGTCTAGGAGATTTAACATAAGTTCATTCATCAAAATATGAAAACTAAAAGAGGAATTGAAGTTCATCTTCCACTAACTTAATATTATTTTTGCAATAATGGATTTATATTGGTAATGTCCAGTTTTAGAAATAAATACAATGAATGCATGGTCAATCACTAAAATGGATGACATAACTACCACATATAAATCAAAGGAGCAGGTATGCTTAGGGTTGTATTTTGCCTTGAAATTCCACTTGGATAAAGTTTTATCATTTGGACTGAAATAAGTTAAGTATTCTAGATAATTCAGTGTCATTTTGGACCAATTTAAAATTGTTTTACTCTAGATACTGGGGTCACACGTGCTGCCCAAAATGTTAATTTTTAAACTATTGTGCCTAGAGATAGGACCATTTTTTGCCGAAAGCAAAAAATGTTTGAATACTCCAATGTCATGCAATTTCTGTTATTTCATGAAGGTTGTTGCCATGTTTACAGTTGAAAGGATGAATCATAGTGAAAGCATTTTTAGCTTACCTGGCTGAAGGCCATGTGAACTATTACCCTCACTTGGTGTCGGTCATCGTCGTCGTTAACATTTAGAACAAAAATCTTCTCCTCTGAAACTACTGAATGGATTTGGATGATTGTTCCTTAGGGTATTCTGCACAAAGTTTGTGCTTCGATTTTTGATCCGTTGAAAAACATGGCTGACTAAAAATAGAACATAGGGATCTGACCAAAGATTTTTGCATATATCTTAAAAAACCTTAACTTTAGCCAAATTCTGACTAGAATAAAAGTGTTCAGCATGACAAATTTTATCTGTGGTGAAATTTTTGGGAATTCCCTATCTCTTGTGAGTTATTGCCCTTTTCTGGACAATTTTAGCTAATTTTGAAGTGAAGTTTAAAAATCTTCTCCTCTGAAACTCTTAATGGATTTATATGTAACTTTGTATGATTGTTTCTTAGGGTATCTGCACGCAGTTTATATTCAAGGCTGTTTAAGAAAGGTGAGCAATTACAGGCTCCTAGGAGCCTCCAGTTTACTACAGTATGAATATTTCAACATTTTTTATTTCTTTGTCATGATGTGTTCAGGGCTGAAATACAGCCTTAGTTAACCTGCTGATTTGTTTGAAATGTTAGGGGTTTAAAGGTTGCCTATTGAAAATTATGAATGGAATTCAGAAATATCTCTTAATTTGAAAACCCTGATCTTACATTGCTGTGAATCAAATTCACCTATTTTATTCATATTGTCTGAAGGTACTTAAAAATATTCACTTTTCAATACATCGAATGAATTGCTGAAATGGTTGTTACATTTTTGTATTCAAAAGCAATATTTTATACATTTTATAAAAAAGTTATTTTAATATCAATTTGTAAATTGTTGAATTTTATGATTGAATTACTTTTATTGTACAGTATTTATTTTGCATAATAATTATCTCATTGTTGAGATATGTTTATAACTTATCTATTGTAAATATAATTTAAGTATTTTCCTTTCTTGGCTTTAGGTTCATTACAGTCTAGTCAATGAATTGATTTCTCAAGGCCAAAATATGTACAAAATGTATATTTCTAGTTTAAGATTTAGATAAAAATTGAAGCTATTTCCAATTGATTTTCCCACCAATCTGTAGATTTTTTAAGGTAGAAAACTTTATAGATTTGTATATCTACATTTTAAATAAAGCTTTATTTTACAAATGAATAAATTTGACACAAGTTTATAAATCATTTAAATCATGTTTTAGCAATGTACATAATAAGTGTCTTGTTTAATTTCTATGTCTAAATTAACCATTCAGTTTTGCAAACTGAATATTCCTTTGGTTGAAGCATAAATAATTAATTTTTTTGTCATTGACATCTTCAAAATCAAATTGTACCCTATGGCAAGTTATTTTTTAGCAATTTTATCATAAAAGAGAGATAGCAATTATTAAGGGGATGTAAATTTCATGATTTGTACGTTTTTTCATTCTAGATAATTTTTTTTTTTTAATTTAAGATACACTTATTTTTCATGACTGAATGAAGGTCACAAATATACAAAATTAAAACCTGGATAAAATATCCCACCATATTGTGCAGTTAACACATGCAATTAAAGTTAAAAGTTTGACAAAAAATGGACTTAACTCTGTTCGTGATAGGTTATACACATTTATACCTTTTCATGTGAAAAAAGTATATAAACTAAAAACACCTCCTTATGAAACTTGTCCAAAATTGTGATTAATCTATTTATATAATGTTCAGTGCCAGTTCTCATAGACCTGTTCATAAACCTATTTCCGATAGTATGAGTTTGATAAAAAATTTAGATTTTGTATAAGTTGGCGATGAACGAATGTGCAAAGAGAAAAAACTTTTTCCCTATACTTTATTGAAAAGCATTTGTTTTCTACAACTACTCACAAGTAGTTAAAGGTATTTTTCTCTTCATCGTCTTTCTAAAAAACTAAAAATGAAAGCTTTTTGAAAAAAAATTAAAACTATTTTTCTGCAACAGAAATTGATGCAAGTTTTAGCAATGATTTCCATGGAAACATTTCAGAATACTTTCTGGTAGCCAGGAACCAGAATGGGAAATTTAAATATCTGGAAATGGGTTTTTAAAAGGAACTTAACCAATGGTCAGTGACTAGAAAAAAATGGCTGATTAACTTTATTTAGACATATCTAGGGCAAATTTACATTCATCAAACACATTTACATAATGTAAACCTATTTTGCTGTAAACACTTGCTTTTTCTATTTTGCAGGTCACAAATTCTTCAGTTTTGATCATTAATTTCCCTTTGTTTTAGATAAATGAATACATTTATTTTTTGGGCTGAAATCATTTAATCAAAAATAATACATAAACATCTAATTTTTTCTGAACTGAAGTTTCTGTTATGAAATAAATGTAGGTTTAATAGGTGACCTTTTGAGATAATAATTTTTGTAGAAGCACATTGAAATCAGTGATTATTAATAAATAAAGCATGGTATATTTTTATGGTGACTGACAATTTGATTGTAAGGCAGTTCAATCTTTTTTTTTATACAATCATATATCTGTAAATGTTTACTTTAAACCAAAGTCTTCAGCTGAGAAAAATAACAGTTATGTTAAAATCATCAAGAAAAATCAGAAAAATCAAGTAAATTTTCAGCTAGCTTTATTGTTTTTGTTGTACTAAATTTTTGTATTTTTATTGAATGTTTGTTGTAAAAATGTAGATGTTGTGGATTCAAGTGTATGGATTATTTTTCTTCAAAAAAATTAAGTTTGGAGGTTTTAAAGGAATCGCCCTCTCTGTCTATTTGTCTATCAACAAACGTTGTAAGTGCACTTCCTCCTAAATCTGTCAATGGATTTCAGTGAAACTTAAAAAGAAGACACAGTATTTAGATTTTGCACATCATAAGGAAATTCATCACGGCTCATTCCAAGATTTTTTCTCAAAAATGATTTGTTTTCCCTCCAATATTTTGAAGAAGGTATATTTTTTATACTGTTAAGTTTTGGAAATTTTTCCTATTAGTATTACAATCAAATTTGCTAAAGAATAAAATAAATGTGTAAATACTGTATTATTAATTCCATTTCATTATATTAACATAATTTAATGACAAGTCTTCTTTTCATATGACCATGAACTTACATAAATCAACAACTTGCATACAACTTCAAGTTCCAGATCAATGGTTCCTAAAATCTTGATATACTTGACTCTGTCTGATATAATTTTTCAGAACCATAGTTTATATAAAAAAAAATAGTCTAATCCAACTTAGAAAATATGGCTAAAATATAAGAAATTGGCCTATTTCCACATGAAATAAAAAATCTTGATTTTGTATCCATTTTTAATTGAAATAAACAAATTTAAGGTTAGGTTATCAATAGATGAACACTTGATGAAACTATGGCATGTCAATTGACAGTTTTGATTGGTTACAGTAACTTAGTGGAAAGAACTGTGTTGTCATAGTATTGACAATTAAACTTAGATTTGTGTGAATCATCAAGCACAATTCCTGTTCTAAACATATTTCTACACTATGGAGAATTATGTGAAATTCAATTTATTTAGCTTCAGAAGTGAGCATTTTTCTTAATTTACAAGTTCAAGTCGTATCATAATTTATTTTCAAAAAGAATATTTCTTACCTATCATGCCTATATATTAGTGTTATTGCACAAATATTGGTGAATATTGTCCCAAGTAGAATATTATATTGCATGAGCTTGCAATATTTGTGCAATATCCCATCTATTGTATTGCAAAGCTTTAAAAAAAACTGGTAAAACAGCATAAACATCATAAATAACATCACATTTGTAAGTGCATGTTGCACTAGGGCAATATCTCAGATTATTGCATGCTCACTTTAAGTTACATTATTCATGAAATATTATACTGCTATACAATAATTTTAGATATTCTATTTTTCATACCAAATCAGAACATATTTATACTTAAGGATTGTTACAACTGTCCATTGCTTTACTTGACTATGTTATATTGTTTTTTGTTCTAATGTTTGTACACAGTTCCTTGGCAAATGGACAATTTTGGAAGTTTTAAGTTATTTATTAAATATTTATCTGTAGAAGCAGACAAATGGAGCACCTAGCAAAGACATACTTTTCAACCTTAATAGAATCAATCTCCAAACCTTTTGTTCACAGCCAGAAAGTGGCCAATAAAATTATAAAATCTCTTATTTGACTAAAAACAAAAGCTGGGCAAGTGCTTAATCTCAACTGGAAATAAAAACCTTACAATGCTTTGATATTAAATATTTTACCACTATTTTCTTTACAATGGAAAACACTATCATTCATAGCAATTATTAATAGATTTTTCCATTTTTTTTAAATAAATATGTCTTTTAGCCTGATATGTCTAGCCAAGATCTACAAAAGACAAAAAGGTATTAAAAAATATATAGCAAAAAAACTTTATTATACAGAAATTTTCATTCAAAAGAAAAGTACTGATATTCACAGTACACATATATGCAATCAAACTCTTTACAGTAATGTTTCCAATCAATTATGACAAAAAATCTTTTTTTTTCTGTTGATAAATAATAAATATTTTAACTATATTTGATGAACTGTTTAAAAATATTATGTTGGTAAGGAAATAATCTGTCATAGATAATGTTACTGTATAGAGGGTTTGCTGTCATTACTATTTCATTTGAACATAATTAAAAATATGAAATTTATACACAAATTCAGTAAAAAATTAATGGGAACATGTGAATGAGAGTTGAACTGGGAAGTTTTACTGGGATGTTTGTTGGGAGACCTGAAAGCCTTAATTTTAGGAAACAATATTGGAACAAATTAAGATATATAAGTTATTGTGTTTCCATAACTTTCTCAGGGTGTCATTGTACAAGCATTTAAATTTCTGTGGGTTGATATTCTGGAAATTTTCTAATAGGCTTTAAACATCCCAAATAGAAATATGAAGGTTTAATGATGACAACTGTCCAAAAAATAGCTATAGTCAAGGAACATAATTCAAAGAACCATTCCAGTATACCAAAACTTAAAAAAATACTTAATATTTACATTCATATTGTCTTTGTTATATTTTCTGATTCTTCATATTCTTTTGTGGTTTTAGGTTTTTATTTGTGAATTATATTTTTAATTGGATACATTTGTCCAATTAGTTGTTATATTACTTGTCGAGAAATATACACTGAAATTAACATCAATCTTTGTTATACTTTCTTTTCTAATAATTTGTTTAGAACACTTCAGGGCTCAACCTACTTTGAATTTAGAATGAGAATCGACTTCTCCCTGAGAGACTGAGAGGGAGAAGGATGATATCAGGGAGAAGTGGTGGGGGAAAAAAATCTGTGCTATGTTAAGGTTTTTTATAAAAGTTTACTTTCATAATGTGAAAGCATTGTAACATATAAAAAAATACATGGAATAGTGTGGGTTTATATAAAAATCTTTATTTGAACCTTTGCAGTACTGAAGAGCTTAGATTATTTTAGGAATAAATATTAATCTTTTTTAGGTAATAATTTTCTTTTGTTGGAAAGAAGTTGGAATAAATGCTACATTTATCTCTTTTCCAAGCAGTTTGAATAAAAATAAATAAAAAATATATTTTATTTTAATTTTATTTTAATTTTACTGATTATAGCTGGTAAACCTTAGTTTTATTTAAAATTTAAATAATTTAAAAATTTTTAAAAATCTCAATCTTGCAATACTTGAAAAATTGTTTGAAAACAAGACATTTTGTAAAAGGAAAGGAATGAAAGGGGCGTGCACTACGTCCTCAACCCTGACCACTATTTTGGCATAGTCATTGCTAAACACGATGTTATTATCATTATTATGCGGACTGTTCATATTTGTAACTTCTTTACATGTATATTGGCAGATTTCTCCAAACCTTCCCAAATTTGATAATATCTGTACTTGAGGATTTTACAAATAAGAATCTTAGTTTTACAGTGTAGATCAATCATTCTTTAAAACGTAAAGGTGATAAAAATACAAGATGGGTAAGCTCCGCCTTTCTCCATGACTGATGTTGACATACAGCTATTAATCGACGCCTTCAAGGCATAGTAGGTAAACTATTTATAGAAGATTGGTAAGCTCTGCCTATTGGACATGACCAATGTTGACAGCTAGTAAACCACGCCTTCAAGGCATAGTAGGTATACTATTCAGGCATAGTATGCTTACGATACATATTTCTTTGTTGGTATATTCCAATATAGAAGATTCCTAACGATTAAAAGGAGAAACTTTCAGGAAGCTTAATAATGATTTATTACACTTTCTTCTCCAATATTGTGTTAGTACACTTCCTTCTCCAATATTGTGTTAGTTCACTTCCTTCTCCAATATTGTGTTAGTATACTTCCTTCTCCAATATTGTGTTAGTACACTTCCTTCTCCAATATTGCTTATTACACTTCCTTCTCCAATATTGTATTACATGTATTAGGATTCCTTCTCCAATATTGTGTTAGTACACTTCCTTCTCCAATATTGTGTTAGTACACTTTCTTCTCCAATATCCTGTTTAGAACACTTCCACCTCCAATATTAGTGTTGTTACACTTCCAATATTGTGCTGATTGTTATTAGAAAATTTTAACAATGAAAATGATATCTTGAAATTAGATCAGCTATTGCTGTGGCTGTGGAATTTTGCTAAATTAGTGAATTAACTACATGAAAAGGTGTCCTCATGTTTGCCGTGGGATTTAGTTTTACGTCTTCTTCCAGTATTAAATGTGAGCATCAAGGTAAATGGCAAATTTAGTTGTATAAAAATAGAAAATGTGGCATGACTTTCCATGAGACAGCCGCCCACCGAATGACAGTAGAATTTATACTTCTATAGGCCTCATTAGGGCCTTTAACAATGTCACTCTCAAAAGTCTGCCTTATACCTTGATCTTCATCTTGAATTGGAAAATATATTAATGCTTCACAGTAGGCTATATATATGGCAAACATTTTGACTTCAACTTTAAATAATCTACTTCCCGTTCATTAACAGTGACATACCAGCTGCCCCAACTTATGGCGTATACATCTTGCGTTTATCCAGAGCATATGTCCAATAAGGCGATTTTCTAGATAGAGGTCTTAGAAACGGAAATTGCCCAGACAGATTTAATTTTATCCTTGTTTTAAGTCATCACTCCAGATATATTATGGTCGAAACCACAATCTTCTCGGGCGATATGGAATATTATATATATCAGACCCAAATTGTTCTGTGGAATTGTGGAGTAAACCAAAATTAGGCTGTTTGACTGGAGCTTGACCTCCCTCTCTGCCATGAAATAATTAATACCGGGTTTGACAATGGACAATTCTGCAGGTATCTTTAAAGAGACAGGGATGCTTACCCTCTACAGTGTTCACCACCGGTTTTTGCTGGAGTCTGCATTGTTCAAAGTTTTATGTTTATTTCTTTTCGTTTTTTATGTACACTATGTGTCATATTAAGTCTTGTTGATATTTTTGACATCTGGAGTATGAATACCTAACTGGTGACTAAAACAGCAAAATATCACATGGCAGAAAGTCCAAACGTCTGTTGTTTGGTTTCAGAACCAGTGTCAGTGAAACTGTAGAAAAATCTTGACAGGGTCATATTTCCCTAGCACCTTGTTGTGTGAAAGGTGTTTTTGCAAGAAGATGAAAATTGCTCTCCTTTATTCTCCAAGGTTGTTTACTTGCCTTCGATTGACTTTGGTTATCCGTCTCATCATTTGAATAGTGGAGTATCTGTTTAAGGTGCAATAAGTTTCCCTATCCCCAGGCTTTTGGATTGCTTTCTAATACAAAATACCAATGTTGATAAACAATGAAATTTTGGTATGCTATATGTACATCGCAAGGAGCAACCTCTCATCCGTAGTAATAGAACCAAAACATCGGGAGTCCAAGATCAGTATTTGGAAGCCTTTCCATATTTTCAGTACTTTAGAATTTTAACAAATTCAGCAAATTTCTGTAAAACACTGATAAATTTTTCTTGTCAAACAAGTCTTGAAACTGAACTGGTGAATGCCATCCGGGACCTCTAGTCCGCCAGCAGAGGCATCCTGAACTGCCATGGAGTCCCATAGTGTCTGATTTAATATTGTGATATGGTATATAGAGTTACTATAGCTTTCTTTGCCAATTATAAGGGTTATAGGAAAACAGTTGGAATTAAGTATATAAGAAAGGTCAGACTTGTCCACTTCCAAGACACTTGCTCACTTCCGACAAATGGTTTCTTCCTGTATATAACGATTTGCAGTTAATCCCTCCTGAACCTGTCGATGCCGAGTGAACGGGACAGGAAAAAATCTTGCTTCATAAAGTTATCATGCTTCCATGGAAAGGTTAGTTAAATCCTCTTTGTTTGTCTCCAGTTTGTTTTCCCTTTTTGGTCTATGCTCTTTGGAACTATCACATGGGTATTCTTCACTGGAAAAATGCTTATCTCTCGTCCAAAGGTAAAAATATGAGAAGAAAAGTCTACGATCTTCTGTGTCCTGCTAGAAAAGGATAATTGTTGAACTTGTTCCAGTCCTGAATATGCTTGAAATATTTGTAGATGGACGTTAAGCAATCAATTATTTCATTTAAAAAATTCAGGAGTTCCCAGTCTAATGTTCATTCTTATTCCTGTACAAATCTGTGTTTCGTTTACTTCCAGGTGACAACATTGCTACTGCTCTGTACCAGAAAAAAAAACCGGTTCCATGTATCATAAGTAACAATTCATCAGATTGAAAAACATATTCCACTTAGCAGTTGTCTCTAATGGCATCTTTTACTATGTTTGAATCTCGGATTTCCTATATTTTGGTTATGATGCTACTGATGAGAGGTTACTTTTTGAAATGTACATATAACATAAATGTACATATAACAACTGTTGCTCATAAATATGGAATATTTTTATTTTTGACCTTACATTACAAATAAGCGAAATTCTTATGAGGAAATGGCAGATAATGCTTGTAGGATGATAATATTGGATAGTTTAATATTAAAATTAGATGAAATAATACATTTGAAAGGATTCAATCCGGAATACAAAATTAACTTTTAGTAAAATACGGCATCAAGTTGGTTACTTATTCAACATTTGAACATTCACATTCAACAATATTTTTGTAAGTTTTTAAGTGGGTCGGGGTTGTAGGGGACAAAATGATATGACTTTCGGCCCAACTAATTTCGCCATCTGGGGGGCGAATTTTTTTTCAGCCCAAAATTATTTCGCCACTAAGGGGCAATTTATTTTTCAACTGAAACGTTCTTCTGACAGGTGGGGACAAAAACAAAAAAAATTTTGACCCAAACTTACCTCGCCACCTAGGGGCGAACTTTTTCGGCCCAAAATCATTTCGCCACTAGGGGACAAAAATAATTTTTTAAGTCCTAAAACGTCACTATGACAAATGGGGACGAAAGTTTTTCGCCCCTTAATCTTTTCACCACTAAGGAGTGAAATAAATTTTTCGACTAAAACGTTCTTCTGACAGGTGGAGATCAAAATTTTTCGGCCAAAACTTACTTCGCCACTTAGGGGCGATTTTTTTTCGGCCCCAAATTATTTCGCATTAGGGGACAAAAATTATTTTTTCGGCCTAAAACTTCCTTAGACAACTTGGGACGAAACTTTTTCGCC
>JAULBM010293784.1:0-15445 GCA_032357055.1 Geukensia granosissima | reverse complement strand
ATTCCTGCTCGCAACATTCCAATAGCTCTTTCCCTCTCATCTTGACGTAGACGGGGCATTGACTTACGTGTAAAATTTTATCGTTTTTAAATTCACCTTTTGTTTACTGAATGCAACGACACAATTTTTGACCTTCAGAACAATTAAAAACACATCGGGATATAGCTAAATTTAGAAATTATGAAAAACCATCATTTTCTCAAAATGACGTAACGTCATTTTCAAACATATTGAAACGATCAAATTTGATTGCAGTATATCATAACTATCAAATGTTTATATATATAAAACATTAATGATACGCGATTTAAAAAATATATATATATAAAAACCGATGTAACTTTTCTTTTTTTTTGGACTAGTATATAATAATATGTAAAAAACTTAACTGTCATTCAAATACTATCAAGGCTACCGGATAAAACGTAAAAGCTTATAAAATTACGAGCATATGTCTGCACGAATTAGAAATTATCTTGAATATAAGTTCCTAAAAATTGCTGAAAATTGCATTTCAGATTTATCTTTTAAATGATATTTCTAGGTTATATTTTTTCATAGATATCAATTGGAAAACAATCAAATTGTTTTATTCCAAGATAGCTTGCAGTTGTATAATCGGAAATTGCTGTAAATGTCAGACTTCAACAAATCGCTCTCTACATAGCTGAAAACAACATTAATGTATTTATTTTCAACCGTAATTGTAGTTTAAGAACCTGTCATTCACATTATTGGGGACGCAAGAAAGGCCTGTAATCAAATTCTAAAGTTCATATAATAGATGTCTCGCTATAATGTTCATTTGATCTTCTACATCTTTAAAAGATTGCCAATATAGCATTCTTAAAGCATGGCGTCATGTGAGAGACTCGGTTAAGTGACCATTATACTTTATGAGATTCCAGGATCGATGTATGAATCTAAAATTGTGTTATTAATTATTCAGCTTCAATAACTGTGTATTTCCTGCATTCCGTATTTTTTTATATATTATTACAAAGTTTTCTTATGTGCCGTGTGGAGGTCAAAGCTTCCCCGTGCTTGAGTTGTGTGCTATTATTTTTTTTGGAACTGGAAAACTGTTGAAAAGATACAGTTTACGTCTTTCCATTATTGTTCATTTTTTAATATTTTTTATCGGTATCAAAGTACTTGATCTGAATAGTCGTATTTAAAACTTTTGTAATGCGGTAAGAGCGCTTCTCTGCTCGCCTGCAAGTAATTCCCTTTTTTCTAATATTTAAACGCAAGCGTACCTAAATTATTTCGTTTTTTTTTCTACATGCAGATTTCATTAAGGATCAGCCTCTTTTAGTTTTAATTCGGGAGCATTTGACATACAAGAGCTAATCCAACAATTTGTACTCATTTATTTCCTTAACGCAGTTGAGTATTTTATTTTAAACAATATTCAACACCTTGCATATGTTTTTCGTTATTCATTTTGAGGATAAAAACAATGGCTTTTTCAAAAATTTAAGATACCCGTTATTATTGTGAATCTTTTTGCAATTAACAAATTGGCGACCCCTAAGTAGTATTCTTTTCATTTTAATATAAGAAGTTCACGGGAAAACAAAACGGACGCTCGAAAACGAAATTGAATTCCAAAATCGTATAGCGTACATAATGTGCATGTTTATCTCTTTCTGTCCTTAAAAGACAAGCGATGTTTGCACGACTGCTTCTTAAACTTAAAATATTATAAGAAAACCTGTCAATCGTGTCTTGTCTTGTGTATTGCTTACCTGATGAAACAAATGAATTAAAACATTGCAACATTTTTATGAGGATTTCCACATTTCCTTATATGTTGGAGTAAAACTAACAAGAACGTTGAAAACTTTTCATCTGACAGATATGATATTATTTTATACCAAAATAAAATATATTTTAGTCATTGTCGTTCAAATCTTAATACTTTTCCGTATTCTTCTCTATCAATCAAGTTGTTTAAAAACAAGATTTATAAGACAGTCTTTGATTGATTGACTGAATGTTGGAAATATTTCATGCATATAGAACATATTAATGATGAGTGATGATGAATGAAGCCTGCTTTGTACTAGACCGACACGCTAAGCCGGATTTATAACGTGCTAGCTCACGAAAGCAACAGTCCACAGGAAGACTTGCCACTTTACCCAGACATATTATTCTGAATCTGGGCCGACCTATTTTGCTCTTACTTCTAAATGCTGCGTGCTTAGCGGAGAAGCAGCAAATACCAAATTTAATGTTCATGGTTTGTGCCGGTCGGGGATCAAACCCTAGACCTTCTTCACTCGATGCAAGCACGCTAACAATTACACCATCGAGGTGGTTCCGACAGTTTTTGAGATATTATTCACAATGCAAGCCAATCATTTTGAGAACTAAAATGAAAACTTGGCTAGACTTCAATTGTTGTAGGCGAAAAGGCTTTTCGATTAGAATAGAAACATCGTTCGTTTTATCTCCAAGTATAAATAATATAATTATATTGTATTTGCACGCTTTTAAATGGAATTCGAAGACCGAAAGAGGCAGACAGAAATGATTAAGTCGGAAGACGGACAAGACCATGTCATATGGTAAATTGACATAAAAATGTTAGGAAATACAAATGGTCTAAAATAGAAGTTTTCTGTTGATACAGTCAAGTTTACAACAACATTTAAACAAATCAATCGATCTTATTGTGTTGTTTTGCTTTAACGAGATTGTATAATTAATAAATATTTAAATATTTGACTTCCTATGTTTCGGTTCTTATGTAGTTGATAAGAGGTTACAACTGGAAATGTTATATAGCTTACCCAGATATTTTCATATTTATTCAACATAGGTAATTTTGTATTTATAGATTATGAGTCCTGATTTCTAACTTTTGTCACCAGTAATAATTGTTTTTATGTTTGTTGTAGGGATTCGAAAAACTTCATTTAGCAGCATATGATGGTGAATTATCAGTTGTAACAGAACTATTAAAGCAAGGTGTTAAGATTTCAGAAGATGACAGATGCATGGTAAATATCATAATAACTTGCTATACAGGCTAACGATATCAGTTGGAT
Source organism: Geukensia granosissima (assembly GCA_032357055.1). NCBI lineage: Eukaryota > Metazoa > Mollusca > Bivalvia > Mytilida > Mytilidae > Geukensia > Geukensia granosissima. The sequence goes on along the minus strand of JAULBM010293784.1, from coordinate 12,386 downwards.
TATGTTATTATAATTAGTTGCTATACAGGCTAACGATATCAGTTGGATTCTGTTATTATAATAAGTAGCTTTACAGTCTCATGCTATCAGTTGGATTATGTTTTTATAATAAGTTGCTATACCGTTTCGTGCTATCAGTTGTGTTATGTTATTATAATAAGTTGCTTGACTGTCTCGTGCTATCAGTTGGATTATGTTATTATAATAAGTTGCTATACAGTCTCATGCTATCAGTTGGATTATGTTTTTATAATAAGTTGCTATAAAGTGTCGTGCTATCAGTTGGATTATGTTTTTATAATAAGTTGCTATACAGTTTCGTGCTATCAGTTGTGTTATGTTATTATAATAATTTGCTTGACTGTCTCGTGCTATTAGTTGGATTATGTTATTTTAATAAGTTGCTATGCAGTCTCAGGCTATCAGTTGGATTATGTTTTTATAATAATTTGCTATACAGTTTCGTGCTATCAGTTGTGTTATGTTATTATAATAGGTTGCTTGACTGTCTCGTGCTATCAGTTGGATTATGTTTTTATAATAAGTTGCTATAAAGTTTCGTGCTATCAGTTGGATTATGTTATTATAATAAGTTGCTATACAGTCTCGTGCTATCAGTTCGATTATGTCATTACAATAAGTTGCTATACAGTCTCATAATATCGGTTGGATTATATTTTTTTAAAAGTTGTTATACAGTGTCGTGATATTTGTTAGATTATATTATTATTATAAGTTGCTATACAGTCTCGTGCTACCAGTTGGATTATGATATCACAATAAGTTGCTATACAGTCTCGTGCAATCACGTCGATTATGTTATTCTAATAAGTTGCTTAACAGTCTCGTGATTTCTGTTGGATTATGTTATTGAAATATATTGCTTTACAGTTTCGTGATATTAGGTGTTTTTTTGTTATTGGCACTTTTTGTCATTATGCTCGTTTTTATATGATTTATTTAAAAGTTTAAAAAATAAATGTTGGATGGATAAAGATCATTCAGTTGAAGTAATAAAGACAACATCAATTGTGACATATGTGCCGAGAAAGAGTAGAAATCTAGGTTCTAATAAAAATCTAAAAAATGTAAATAAAGAGTAATTTATACGATAAAACCATGTCCCAAATGAAAGAGGACCTGTTCTCTTGATGTCCTTCCTCTAACCTGATTTGACATAAGCTACATGGCGGGTGTCCTGCAGGAAGCAGAGACTGCTTACTCTTCCGGAGAACCTGAGTCTACCCCAGTTTTTGGTGGGGTCCATGTTGTTCATTTGTTTTTTAGTTTTAAGTGTTGTTTTTGTCGTTTTAGTCTTGTCCTCGTTGTTCTCCGGAGTTTGTCAGTACTTTTACATTTCCCTTTTTCTCGAATATCCCCTTGGTATTTCTTGACACATTTTATAACAGCGAGTAACAGATGAGCGATTAAATGCCTGTAATATTATTAAGTTTTTGGTTTGTAATATGTTTTATTCCAACCGACAAGGACGAGTGATGGCGTCTAGATTTAAATGTGTTTCTTGCTTTAGTTTGACAAATTGCTATTTTGCCTCATCTCAACAAAGGTTCTATTCAATTGTAATGTGAGATGACCATCTATTGAAATTTAGTTTTAAACTTTTTGAATTTTTTCAACACATTAATACTACACCTAGATGTAATTCCTTATTGCAGCAAGGTAACAGGAACAGAAATAAAACACTCGAACAAACAATACACTTTTCAACAAAACTTAATTGCAACAGAGTACAGATCGTTGCAGTATAAAGCAAGTTTGTTTAACCCTCTTTAAAAATTCTACAACACGTTTAATTAATTAAGTAAGAACGAAAAACAGACAAAGATGTATGTATAATGAAATTGAAGATGAAGTGGAAGACAGAAATCGTTAAGTCGGTAAAATAAAATGCAACGAAAGACAAACAGAGAAGGCACAACACTTTACTGAAAACTAAAGCTGGAGTAACACGAGTCCTACAAAAACCAGGATGAGTTCTGGTGCTCCGGGAGGATGAGCAACTTCTCTCCACTGGTGGCACCAGTCCTTTGTATGTTAATATGATTATTACAATTAGATTTTATTTAAAGTTAAACGTGTTTCTTGTTCATTTTCTAAAATACATTTCATTGTATATAACTTACTGTAACATGTGTAATCCAGGGTACATTATCTAAGTAGATACTGAAACATCTAGCAAACAAACACTTTAGATTTAGTTCTATTTTTGGTCCAAAAAAAACAGGATCTGAAAAAAAAACAACAGTGCTTGCAAGGTTTTTTGACTAAACAATATATTTTCAAAACACTCTGTAATCAATTAAGCCTGCTTTCCTGTTTTCTGTTACTGTATTGCACATCACTAATATATATATATTGCCTGGATTTCAAATAAAGACAGATATTAAGCTTTATTACCAGTTTCAGATAAAATAAATCAATTCCATATCAAATAAATCAAGTTCACGTCGACCAGTTTGCCATTTTTTCTGCAATTCATGCGAAACAATATTTCGAACCTGTTAAGGAACCTCTACATCTTATGCTGAATTTATGAATAACAATTATAGCAACATTTAGAAAATGATTTGTATCATGTCCGAGTTATTTTTTGTGTGTCAGTTGTGTATCTTTTCTATTTCAACTTAATTTAAATAAAGGCCGAATATTTTGTATTTGTTTACACGACTTTGAATCATCATTTTATTTCTGAAAAGGACGACCCATAACCCAATATTCCTGCAAAGTTTTGGATATTCTCCAACAGCAAATTTTGGCAAATGTTAGAAGGTGACAGCCATCCAACCTGGGTCAGTCAAGGATGTATATATGCACTTAATAGAAAAAACGGGGGATCAACTTATTTTTTGCACTTCTTTTTCAGAATGTAACAATTCAATAGTATAACTCACGCGTTCTGATATGTTATGAGAATGTCTCAAGCAGAGACTGCTTACTCTTCCGGAGCACCTGAGTCTACCCCTGGTTTTTGGTAGGGTCCATGTTGTTCATTTGTTTTTTAGTTTTTAGTGTTGTGTTTTTGTCGTTTTAGTCTTGTCCTCGCTGTTCTCCGGAGTTTGCCAGTACTTTTACATTTTCCCTTTTCCTCGAATATCCCCATGGTATTTCTTGACACATTTTTTCCCACAGCATATCAGAACGCGATACTGAATTAGAGTTTTGGTTTGCAGGAGATAGAAGAACAAGAACCTGGACATGCTAAATAAAATAAAGTATTGTTCTTTAGACCAAAAAAGGGAGAAATAACCATTGAAAGCCAATGAAAAACGGTGATTAAGAAAATAAAGTACGCGAGAAAGATACAAATGAACGACGCCCCCTCCCGAAAGCGAAAACACATTTTACAATCAGATAATACACAATGTGCCTATAACATGTATAATATTCCTTACTTTACTTTGAATACCAGCGCTATTGGTACGACTACTGCTTATACTGAAAAAAAAACTAAGAAAATCTGCTAACGGATTTTTACACCTATTGATACAAATGCATTTTGACTACTGAGTAACACGACGGGAGTCACTATTCGAGCAGGAGTTGCTTACCCTTCCGGACCACCTCAATTCACCCTGGTTTTTGTAGGTTCGTGTTACTCCAGCTTTTGTTTTCAGTGCAGGGTCGTGTGTTATATGTTTTTCTTTCGTTTTATTTATTTTTTTGGCAATGGTCTTGTCTATCTTCCAACTTAACGACTTATGTCTGCCTCTTTGGTATATTCGAATTCCTTATAAAACGCCATCTTTAAAATCTTAGAGACTTTTCCTAGGATCACAACATTTTTTTTTATATGGTAGTTTAAAACTGATTACGACAGTGACAACTTTTCATCTTACAGATAAAATATAATTAAAAATCTATGAAAGATATTTTTATTTAAATCTTAATGACTTTAAGTAGTATTTTCTTCAATCAAGTGTTTTTGAAAAATCACAAAAATCATACGACAGTGTTTTAGGTATCGTTCCCAACTGTAAATTTTCTGTTTATGTCTAGCAACATTCCAGCCGCACCTGAATACGGAATTTTTTTCTCAGTTTATACGCTACTCCAGGATTGAGGGCTAGAGCTGACAAAAAACTCTCTAAAATCAGAGGTTTCTCAGGGTACGATTATTGTCTTGACTCCGGAAATTTTCGGTCGACATCATAATTTAATTGACAGGTAAGAAATATCGATTTCACAAATGACAATGGATTTTTTCCCACTATCGTGACTACAATTCCGTTCCTATTCAAGTTGTGACTAGCATCGATTTTGACTATACATCGGCTTTGTCTACTGAGTAAAAGGACGGGTACCACAAGTGGAGCAGGAGCAGCTTTCACTTCCGGAACACTTAAACTCACCCTGGTTTTGTGTAGTGTTGTAGGTATTGTTTGTTTTTCGTTTCTTATTTGTTGACCATAGTCTTGTCTGTCTTCCGACTAAACGATTTTTCTCGACTCCTTTGGTATTTTCTAATACCTTTCATAATGCCAAGCAATTCATTTTGATCCTGAGGAAAGAAACCTTGGTTTGATTGTCGAAAACGAAAAACCTTTTCGGTTAAAGTGGAAACTTCGTCCGTTTTATATCCAGGAAAAAAGATAACTTGTAGCCCTCATTATTAGTAATGAGCAATTGATCATAACTTCATAACTTTAAAATTGATAGTTGTTGATGACCAATATCTGACATAGATTCAGATTTCACCAGATATCTTTTAATATTCCAAGGCCTGAGTGCCTGATTCCACTAAAATATAAATTGTTGAAAATGATATTAATTAGTAAATGGCATGTGGTAACTTCATATCAAAATGTTATGAAAAACAAATCATGGCGGTCTTAAAAAGAACAATCTCGATGGAAATGTCAAGTTTAGCATTTTTGTGATAATTACATCGAACTTGTGCTATTGTTTTGCTGTTACGAAATTATATTTAGTAAATATTTATATATTTGACTTCCTTTTGTGCGGTTGTTATGCTTCTGATGAGAGGTTATTCCTTGAACTGTTCAAAAAGTATACCACAAACTTTTCATATTTCATCAACATTGGTAATTTTGTTTATATGGAGATTTAGTCCGAATTTTTTATTTTGTTATCTTGTTATTGTTGTTTTTTTTTTTTTTTTGTTGTAGGGCTTAACAGCACTTCATTTAGCATCATTAAGTGGTAAAATATCAGTTGTTGCAGAACAATTAAAGCTTGGTGCTAAGATTTCTGGAGATGAAGTATATGAAGTAAATATCATATTAAGTTGCTACACAGTTTGATGATATTAGTTGTATTTTGTTATTGGCACTATAGGCTAGTTTTTATATGAAAAAAATAATAAATATTGGAAGTTGAAATTGAAGTAAAAAAACAAGATAAATTTTGTGATATGTGTTTGAGGAGAGAGCAAATATCTTTCTGATTTCTGAAGATGACAGATATATGGTGCATATCATAATAAGTTTCCTTAGTCTAATGCTATCAGTTGACTTATGGTATTATAATAAGTTGCTTTACAGTATCATGCTAGCAGTTGGATTGTATTATTATAATAAAATGCTATACAGGCTAATGCTATCAGTTGACTTATGTTATTAAAATAAGTTACAATATAGTCTCATGATATCAGTTGGATTATGTTATTGTAATTAGCTGCTATACAGCCGCATGCTATCAGTTGAATAATGTTATTATAATAAGTTGCTAAACAGTTTAATGATATCAGTTGGATTATGTATTGGCACTTTCTGTCATTAGGCTTGTTTTTATATGATTTATTTACAAGTTAAAAATATTAAAAATGGGAGCATAATGATCAGCCAGCTAAAGAAAAAAGACAAGATCATTTATTTCATTTGTGCTTCAGGTAGTAGAAATCTTGTTTCTGATAAAAAATAAAAGAAAATATAAATAAAAACTTTATTTAAAACAGCAAGTAACAAATGAGTGGTTAACAATACTTTAACAATAACAATACATTACTATGTTTTGGTTTGAAAAAAATTTTCCCAGACGACAAGGATAAGTTATGGCATCTTAGTTACAATTTTGTGTTTGTTGCTTTCATTTCGACATAGAAATCTCTCATTCCCTCATCCCAACACAGGTCATGTTTAATCGTAATGTAACATTTAATACCATATATTGAAATTTAGCTTGAAATGTTTTTAAAATTTTCAAAATTATATTATCCAACCTTGATGAAATAACTTAAAGCAACAAGATAATAGGAACATTAAAAAATTGAAACACTTCAATTATAAAAATAAAAATTCCTCTACAAAATCGCAAATAGAAAACTTCTTCTATCAATAACAGAGTACAGACCTCTGTGGTGTAAATATGGCATAATATTTAATATTAAAACACCATTTATCAATTAAGCTTGCTATAATGTTTTTACTGTTATTGTAGGACGGCACACCACTTCTACATTTTGCGTTGAGGGAAAGTGATATGACTGCTGTAGTAGAGCTACTTAAGAATAGGGCAAATGTAAATGTAAAGGATAAAAATGTAAGTTTTACTACAGTTTCAGTTCACCAATTTTAAATAAAACTTCCGGGACACCTAAACTCACCCTGGTTTTGTGTAGTGTTGCATGTATTGTTTGTCTTTTGTTTCTTATTTGTTGACCATAGTCTTGTCTGTCTTCTGCCTAAACGATTTTTCTCGACCCTTGGTATCTTCTAATTCCTTTCATAATGCCAAGCAATTCATTTTGATCCTGAGTAAAGAAACCTTGGTTTGATTGTCGAAAACGAAAAATCTTTTCGGTTACAGTGGAACAATCATCCGTTTTATATCCAGGTAGAAATAGATAATCTTATATGCTTCATTAATAGTAATGAGCAATAGTCCATAACTTTAAAACTGATAGGTGTTTATGACACAATATGTGACATAGATTCAGATTTCACCTGATATCTTTTTATATTTTAAGGCCAGAGTGCTGATTCCACTAAAATATAAATTGTTGAAACCGATATTAATTAGTAAATCGTGGATGTGTTTATAGCTTTTTAATGACATGTGGTAATTTCATTTTATGAAAAACAAATCATGGCGGTCTTAAATAGAACAATTTCATTGGAAATGTCAAGTTAAGCATTTTTGTGATAATTACATCGAACTTGTGGTATTGTTTTGCAATTACGAGATTATATTTGATTAATATTAATATATTTGACTTCCTTTGTTTCGGTTGTTATGCTTCTGATGAGAGGTTACTCCTTCAACTGTACAAAAAGTATACCAAAAACTTTTCATATTTTATCAACATTGGTAATTTTGTATATATGGAGATTTAAACCCAATCTTTAAATTTTGTTATCTTGTTTTTGTTTTTTTTTTTTTTTTTTTTTTTTTTGTAGGGCTTCACAGCACTTCATTTAGCAGCATATAATGGTGAATTATCAGTTGTTACAGAACTATTTAAGCATGGCGCTAAGATTTTTGAAGATGACAGATATAAGGTACATATCATTATAAGTTGATTTACAGTCTCATGCTATCAGTTGACTTATGGTATTATAATAAGTTGCTATACAGTCTCATGCTAGCAGTTGGATTGTGTTATTAAAATATGTTGCTATAAAGTCTCATGATATCATTTGGATTATGTTATCATAATAAGTTGCTATACAGTCTCATGCTATCAGTTGGATTATGTTATTGTTATAAGTTGCTATACAGTTTAATGATATCAGTTGGATTATGTATTCATAATAAGTTGCTTTACAGTCTCATGCTATCAGTTGACTTATGGTATTATAATAAGTTGTTATACAGTCTCATGCTAGCAGTTGGATTGTGTTATTATAATAAAATGCTATACAGTCTCATGATATCAGTTGGATTATGTATTGGCACTTTCTGTCATTAGACTTGTTTTTATATGATTTATTTAGATGTTAAAAATAGTAAAAAATAGGAGCATAATGATCTGTCAGCTTAAGAAAAGAGACAAGATCAATTCGTCAACAAAATCGCAAATAGGAAACTTCTTCTATCAATAACAATGTACAGACCGTTGTGGTGTAAATATGGCATAATATTAAATATTGAAACACCTTTTCTCAATTAAGCTTTCTTTCATGTTTTTACTGTTATTGTAGGACGGCACACCACTTCTACATTTTGCGTCGAGGGAAGGTGCTATGCCTGCTGTAGTAGAACTACTTAAAAATGGAGCAAATGTAAACGGGAAGGATAAAAATGTAAGTTTTACTACCAGTTTCAATTCATTGCCTATTTTACATCTATCTAACATCATCGGAATCAAGTTTCACGTCCCTTTATTTAAAATTTTACCTTTTTATAGAGCAAAAAATGACAAACTTCAGACAAAACAATTTTGTGCTTTCAACTCAACTACTCAACTATTGGAAGACCAATTTTAATATCATTAAACATTTTTACAATTTCAGCAATTCATTATCACTCTTTTAATATTTCATATCTTATAGTTATATATTGTTTTGATTTCGACAAAATAGTAGGGAATATTTGACTATTGCAAAAGAAATGTCAAATTTTCTGCATAAATACAAATTTGGAGGTGTGTTGTTCAAATGTAAATGAGCGCACGAAACGATCACATTAATATTCTAACTTAACATTTTTACCTGATAGATCTTTAACTGTTAAAAGATTTGTACTTTGCAACCAATACCAAAATTGACAAAATATTATCAAAATACAAAATTACTAATGCTAAATTAAGTAATTTAACAAATAAAGTATTGTAACAAATGTATCTGTAATACTTCTTTTAACACAATTTCTTCGTGCATTTAACCCTTGTAGAACCAATTCAGCTACAATACTGTTGGATTTTTATAGCCATTTTTATGCAAACGATACAATATAAAATATATTAGCCACTTTTTAGCCAATTTCTTCGGCGAAACATGTGGTTTAACGACCCTTGTACTTTGTATATTTTGTCTATAATGTAAGTCTAAAGGAAATGAGTCCATGTTTATAATTTATTCTTCTTTACGACTGTTTCTTAGAAACTCTAGCCAATATCTCCAACTTTCATATTTCTATTGTAAACTCCTGTAATTTTTTTGGTCATTTTGCCTCTAACTTTGGATTACACTAAGAACTCATAATATTTCTAGAAACGCCCTAGTTCAGTTCTGCTAGTTTTGTCTTTTTAGTCTTTATGTCGGAAATTCTATAAAAATATCCAATTCTTATATACGTCAAACAAAATATTCACAAGCCAAATGTAACTGCTAATAACGCGCATTTCTGGATTAACCTTCATCATTCAAACTAAATTTAAAAAAAAAGACAATGCCACTACGGTCCATTCGGAAACAAAAACTCACGTTGAAACACTCAAATATTAATATGCAGCACAAACAAAGTGGGCCATTATCTGAATGACCAATTTCGATACCATTATAACTCACTGTTCCATATTACATTTCGTAAAATAATAATTAGTTATTGCCTTTCTTGCAGTCGCAAATTCTAGAATCCAATTTTTTTTTTGGCAAAATGAACAGACGTACAACCACAAATATATAACAAATCCGAAAGTAAAAAAAAGTTAAATTAGTCGACATTTATCTAAACAAAATCATCATCTTAGGTATCCGGAATAAAGACGCAAGATCCGGCTCGCCGTTTTTGTTGTCTATACGAAGACATAACCGACCTGTGGTTAACAAAGATCTCTTAGAAAGTGTAGTAGATGTATATGTTTGGTTACTAGATGTGTCGTTGAGTTGAAATAAAAGTATGAAAATTTATTATTTGGGTATATTTTGAGCTTTTCAAAAGGAGTGGTAATCCAAAGTTGTTGAAGACTTTGTGGAGTTTTGTAGATTTGGAAATGACTCTGTTTTTCCCGTGGACTGAGTGAAGTCTCTCCAATATCTATTCATATCTTTTTATTTTTATATTCACTACAATGTTTTTCTGTAGTGCCATGTGGATTCAGTAGGATGATTTTCCCTACAGGAGTTGATTGCTCTTCTATTTTTCAGGTTATGGTGTGGATTTTAGGTATATTGTGATACACCTACTCCGTGGTTAATAACTATTTTACATTTTAAAACATTTTAGATTGCCCCTTCTGTGACGTTACCTTTTTATCTGGCATTCCTGGAATTTACCCTGAGGTTAAATTCTAAAGAATATTTCACTGAATTTAGTCTCTCATGCATTTTCTATTATTTCTTAAAGCATAACAAAATCTGTAAATGAAATTAATCTTTCTTACCGGAAATAGAATTTGGTTTCGAAGTGTATCAGGGGTTGTTGTTTGTCTTGTGGTCATGTGAAAATTGCTGATTTATGTAAAAAACTAAAGTTCCGATGACGTCTGAATTCTTCCTTTCTGGTAGCGCCGTGCTTATTCCTTCAGACATAAATTTACTCAATAGATTTAAAATCTATCAAAATATTTTTTGTTTTCTAAAATTAACAAATCCTGCGAGCAAAAATTCCTATAATTGAAAACGATATAATTTCCGAATTGCCCAAATGGAGAAGAATTAAGTATATGTAATAAAATTTCGAAATATACAAAAGTAACCGGAAATATTTTCTCTGTTTCATTTTATAAGAGTTATGAATATTTCTCCAACGGACTTTTCTTAATTTATTATTTCGTGAGATACTCAGCTCAGTGTATATACCAATTGGAAAGGTATCAATTTAATGTCTTTGGATATCCTTTATTACTGTTCGTTTTATAGGATTGTTTACAAAGTGCTCAAAAATATTCAGGTGTCCATTTCTTAAAATTGAACTAATAAATAAATTTTACTTTTAATGTCGTATTATAAGAAGGTTTATCTTTTGAAGTTTTGCTGTAAATCTATTATTGATTCAAGTTAATGGCCAAACTCCACAAAGATCCTTCCAAAAGTGATTTTAAAGATCAATTTAATTATCAACAGTCCTATTTTGGCGAACCTCTAAAACTACGTCACTTCCATTGATCCTATACAAACAGAGCTGACAGAACTGACGTTGAGTATAGCTAATCAAGACATCAGTATGACTTTTTCCGAATTAAATCTTTCTGTTTCACAAGGTAAAATGAAAGGCTTTAGTTTTCAGTGTAGTGTTTTGTGTTCTAGGTTTGTCTTTCGTTTCATTTTTTTTGCCCTGGTCTTGTCTGTCTTCCGACTTAACGATTTCTGTCTGCCCCTTGGTATCTTCAAATTCCTAAAATATATGGGAATGAGACTTCTTGTAAACATCGCCTTCCGTGACGAAAATGTTCTTTGGCTATTTCATATGGTAAATATATTTTTGGAAATGTTTATTTTACCAGTATATGCAGAAATGTGTACGATTTATATTAAAAAGAATTTGAAGATACCAAACGCAATATTGGTTTTACCAACAACGTATTAGATCAAGGACTTATTCATGAAAATATACAATTTATTCTATGATAAATATGAACAATCTGATTTAAAAGTTTGGCTGCAAATGCAGAAAATCGATAAAATCAGAAGATCCTATCTTATCTTCTATAGAAATGGTCGACATAGAACTAGTAAATTTTAACACAGCCCACACGGAGTCATTAGGTAGTTATTAAATAAATTAATAAATAGGGGTTGTTTTTATAACACAATTTAGTAATCGTTGAATATTGTGTTTTTGAACATTGATATTTTGCTCAAAAGTTTTCACCAAATCTTATTTTAATTGATAGTTTGTTTTATATTTTTGTCGTATATACTTGTTTTATATGACATTTCAACAATATTTTGTTTTTCGTTGCTGTATGATTACAACACTGAATCAATATGGACAGATGTTAATTAATGTTGACAAAACATTTTATATCATCAATTGCGTTCGAAATGTGAACTAGCTGTCAGAAAAGCAAGTCTTTTGCTCATTACTTTTGATATTGTCTGTTTACTTATTATCGACTTCAAAAGTTAACTCTTAGGTTTTTAGTTTCAAGTCTCGTTTTTCTATCAGTTTGTCACACCACTGATTAAGGTCAGGTAGAAGGTTGACGCTTACAATTATGTTTTACCCCGCTTTAATATGATTATTTTGTCTGTCACAAATTAGAAACCTGTAGTCCAGTTGATATCGTTGTTTTTTTCCATTTAACTGTAACTTGTTTCACATTGTATACTTTATTAAGAGATTTTTATTACAGTTAATATCATTACATTTTTGTACGTTGTCTTAGGGAGTGAATATTTCTCTTCCATTGAAGGCCTTATGTCAATTTGTAGATGTTTGTAATTTGTAAGTTTTTGGATGGTGTTATCATGGACAATCATACCATATTTCCCTTAGCTACATATTTACTTGATAATTAACACACCTTTTATTTAATTGAGGATCAGCATCTTCTATTTTGGGTTTGAGCGCAGATATTTGAA
>JAULBM010293773.1:0-15446 GCA_032357055.1 Geukensia granosissima | reverse complement strand
CACATTTCTTTATTTCACATTCTAAAACTGATGCAGTGAGACTGTTTACAGCAGTTTAATTGAAAATTAAAGTCAGCCCTTGCTGTTTATTTACTCATAGCTTTTGACTAGGGCACTATGCTATTTTTAGATTATGAAGTGTAACCTTCATGTAAAATATTGTTCCATTTGGCCAAGCAGTTTCTAAGAAATAATATATATTTATGTATCAGCGTATCACAGTCAAGAAAAATAAAATGAGGAAACTTAATAAAAGTCCCTGCATAAAATTGTTCTATATGGCCATGCTGTTTCAGAGGAGAAGACTTCATTAATTATCAGCATATCAGAAACAAGAATTGCGACAGCCAAGTTTGATATCAGGAGACAATGAGGAAAATTAGCAAAAGACCTACTAAATGCTCCCTGTAAAGTTTAATTTTAGTTGGCCTTGAGGCTTCAGATTCAAAGATTTAAAAATTAAATACAATGTATCAGCCAATCAGAAATAATTGCCTATGGAAGCCATGTTTGTAATTTGATTGGGATGAAACAAAAAATTTTTGTAAAGAAACTTCCAAAGATGCTTCCTGTAAATACGTATGATCACATTTGACCTAGCTGTTTCAGAGGAGAAGATGAGTTTCCTGACGAACGATGGATGCTGAGTGTTGACAAAACTCACATCTACTTTGGCCAGGTGAGCAGTACAGTATTCTATTAGCCATATACATACAAAAGAAACAATAATTTTTACAACAAGCCATACATTTTTGTAAACTTCATGAAAAAAGCGTTTCTTTGGACTGCCACCATACAATAAATGTTCTGTAAACATGGACATTTTTCATCATACATCCATGGGAATAGAGTTTCATGAATCTTCTATTTTCCTGTTGATTTCTATACAACTTTTTATATATTTGTTTTGAAAAGACAAAAGTTCAGAAAGTAAATAAGACAATACCCCAGCACAAAAATGTCCACGTTTTGTAACACATTATATAATTTTTCATTCCACTGAATGGTCGGGAAAGTAGTTTAATGACGGTGGTACAGGGTAATTTTCGTGCAACATTTATACCGCTTTTTACAGAACGAGTTGTCGTGTCAGAAGGTCATTATATGTCCTGTTTTGCGTGCAACGTGCAAGCCAAATTATAATTGTTCGTTCCTCATGAAATGACATTTTATTTCTCGTACATCCCTGCGCTGGACCCACCTGTACCACCCTCTTTTCTTTTGTTTGAAAGATATCCAGTTGATAACAAGCTAAATCAGCAAAGGCCAAAATAATGAATAAACAGAGATTTTGCAAAAATGATAAAAGCTTAAAACAGCATGATTAGTAACTTTTCTAAAATGCAAATTAATAATTGAAAAAAACTCTTCAGTTTTAATTAACTTTCAGCCTTTAGATTAATTCTCTCATTATTAAAACAAGGACTCAATAAAAGACAACATTAAATATCAATAAAAGACAACATTAAATAATTAATTAAATAACTACTTATAATCATCTAAAAGTAATTTATTAAATAAAAGTTAAAATTGGTTATGAACGTATGTATGATGTGGATTATATATTTCTGAGGTATATTTCATATTCTTTTTCTTAAATAGAAAAGCACAGAAACCTTATGGGAATCAGAAAGTTAAGTTGGGTAATTCAGAAAATTTTATTATCTCAACATTGAAATTCACTTACAAAAAAATAATTCATGTATATACAAAGCAGTATTGTTTACTGATATGACCGTTATAATCATATTACAGGATTATTCATCCTTTTATAGATTTTTTTACTATTGTTAAGATATTCTGCCAGATTTTATCAGTGCTAACACATATTGATTTGCCCTTATGGTAGCTTGTAAACTATTCAAAATGAAATCACAATAGTTTATACGTCCCAGTTATTTTTCTATATTATCAGAAATCCCCAACAGATAACATAACTTTTGCCTTGTAAATAAGTTTAGCGGGAAAAATTATTGTTGATGTTTATGTCATTATTTTTCTGATTATCCTTCTGGAAATGAGTCAATGTTATTTACATCAAAATCCTTTAAAGACTCACCATCGAGTGAGTGACCCAGGTATAGTTAGTATGCATAACTGTGCTTTTCGCAAGTGAAGCAACATGCCAACTACAAATGTGTTTTGTCAGGGATTTGAGGGAGCCACTGTGAGGGCAGAATAAACCTTGACAAGTACATTTCAACTTACATATCTACGTTGTTCTGTTGGTGTACGTATCCTGTTTGATATACGCCTTCCTCTGGCCAGCGGAGAAATACCAACAGTTCTGACAGTCGGGGGCTTTACATTTCCTTCCTAAATGTAAAAATATCAAGTTAAACTAGAAAACTACAGGTTGCCATATTCGAATTGCTAGCAAAAACTGTATAAACATATTGTAACATGCTCTTAATTCATTGGTAAAGTCAAACTAAAATGATTGTCACTGTAAAACACATTAAGACACATAAGAAGAATACTGCTACCATTCAAGTGCAAGGCATTTAGGGCAAAGATACCATAACTCTTTCAAATAGAGTCTCCTAGAAGAGTCTGTTATTACTCATCTGTCTCAAAGTTGAAATACAAGTATATGAATTTTCAAAATATTTGAATTTCAACACCTTTCTATGTTAAATTCAAATTGCCTTAGTGTAAACATATTTTTATTTGTGAATAAACAAATGAATTACAATATACATATATTATTAGCAAAGGATCCAGAAACATGATACTATAGCTTTTATTACTCCATTTCTTAGTACATGAATAATGTATTCTCAAAGAAGATGAAGAAAATTCTCATGGGTTTAAGTTAAACAAGTTCTTTATAGCCCAGTGGTTGTTGTTGTTTTATTAATCATTTATTGTTATAAGTTGACTATTTTTGCTTTAGATTAGATCGATTGTTGGTGTTTTATGAATAGTTATGGTATGGACTCTGGTTCATTGTTGAAGGCCATAATGGGACCTGTAGAAGTTACTTGGTGGGTGACTGTCTCATGGAAAATCATGCCACATCTCCTATTTTTATCTTTCCTAGATAGGGCATGGGAAAGCAGATCACAAGTTTTAAAGGGGATTATCCAAGAAATATTTCATTTAGGTTTGGTTTTCGTTGTCTCAGTTATGTCAGAAGAGTTGATAAAAATGTAAAATTTCTATAGGATAAATGTAAACTAAGTTCAGCCATGGCAGACATATTCGATTTCACCAGAGAAAATTTTACATAATTCTTAAAGAAGAAAATTAAAATTACCATAGGCTCAATTTTTAGCTTGATCAGACAATAGCTTTCATGTCATGCATGGCTTTCATGTTATGCATGTTGGATGGGGTTCAAGGCAACCAAACTCAAAGCAGTAGGTACGTTAAGCCCCATATTTGGCCCAAATTTTAGATTTTGTGAAACAATAATAAGTAGTTGTGAAAATGCTGTTTAATAGTCGTCTTTTAATAATTCATTACTTTTTCTTGTATACTTTTCATCATTTCGACAAAATGAGATGGTATATTTCACTACATAAGGTATTTTGACAAGAATTTACCATTTTTGGTAAAAATACTCAATTTTTGGAAGTGTTTTATTCAAAATAGATATGATCGCTCAAAAACATCACGAAGATATTTGAACCAAACATTTGTACTTGATAGATCTTTAATTGTGGAAAGTTTGGTCGTGAAGTTTTTGTACGATCTATATTAAAATCAAAAATAGTATCAAATATTGCATCAAATTAATCAATTTCTTAGTTTTTTTCACATTTAAAGCATTTTCTTTATGTCATGTGACCATTGTAGAACTAATTAAATTAAAAATTCTGTTGGATTTTTTTATAGACATTATTCAATACAAAAAAATATAAAAAAAAAAGATATTAGCCAAATTCTTGGGCCAAAAATGGGCCTTATCTACCCTCCTCCTTTAACAACCGCCCACATTTAGTTCAAATTGACTCCTTTGTCTCATTAAAATTAACAAAATAATGAAATACCAATACGGAATGTGCTTGGCCATAATTTATCAAGTTTAGTCTCGTTTTCTTCACATTATTTTTTTTTTTTTGGAGCTGTCTCAAACAATATTCCTATCCTAATTTGTAAAATTTGCACTTTTTTCAGAGCATGTTAGACCTCGTATACTTTATGCCAGAGTTCGTTGGAGTAGGTAAAGCGGTGTGAAAGAAAATCTAATTTATTTTGTAGATTGAAAACGTGCAAGTAAGTTTAGCAATCATGATGTATTTTATGCTGTGATGAGTTTTTAATTCTCTACAGTGATTTTACATTGTTAAGTCAGCCATTTGTTTGACAGAGTTGGCTCTTTGCATGTGCTAGCCCGAGACCAGGAGTACACATTGTCAACGATGTGAAATAATTAAGTAATTAAACTAGGATTATATAACAAAGGCACACCTGACTGAAAATTAAAAAGTATTTCTTCTTAAATGAATCGCAAGAGAAGTTCTAAACAAAAATGAAATGTTTGCTGTTTTTTTAATTACTTTATATAGGTCAAACTTAAGGGCTCCAACACAAAATGAAGATGGCCTACCCTCAAAGTTAAATATCCTTAGAGAAATTGGGAGGCAGATAATAGTATATAAAACGTTATTTCATAGAATAAAACATTACTGTGAGTTGTGGAATAATTCCTTCAACATGAAAATCACACTCCACAAAAGCCTGACATAGAGTATAGTGGGATTCCATCTATAAGGCCTGATGAAGACACTCTTGGTGCTCCCTTGGTGCTATATACAAGAATTGCTTGCTTACTTTTTCTTCTTAATTACTTATATCCACAACAAATATACATCAAAGAAGTAAATTACCCTAAAATTAAATAAATATGGGATTGAAAATAAATGTGTACTATACATTAAGGAAAAAAATGTTTACTAGAAACTTACCAAACCCAGATAAATTCCTGTCATGTTCCTAGGCTGGTCTTTGCTTGGAACACTTTTTGATGAGAATGGCATGTTCCTAGTGACAGGCAAATCAGGGGAGTTTATAGGTAGATTTCTCATGATGTTAATTTTACTACACAGTCATTATAATATAAATTATCACATAGATCTCCTCTGGCTATTTCGTTCTTCCTTTCTTTTCATTTTGAAATCTTTTGATGTCAGAATAAAATGCTACAAATAGAATGCCACAAAATTATATTATTCGCAACACATATTGGTTTTATGGAATACCTATAGAAAACAACAACACAATAATAAGGTTAAAAGCTTTTTTGATATATCAAGTTTCTTAATTTTACTTCAATTCTATTCAGTCAAATTAGCCAAATGTCAAAATAATATATATGTGACTTCAATTTGACATGCTCTATCAGTTATCATAACTTACTATAAACTTCAATAATATCCCACAAGAAGTGTTTACAAAGATTTCACTTAATCAGCTGATGACATTATCAATATGTATTTACCTTATCAAGTTCAATACTACCAGAATATCAATAAACCAAAGAAAAATGTCTCACTTTTTAAAACTCAATCCTGATTTTTTATTGTTAAATATATATGACTAATAATAATTATATAAATATTACAAGATTTAAGGATTACATATGATCTAAGACTGTGATTTCAAGGTGGGTCCTACGGTTTCTGTCATTGTATTTAAACAAGTTGACTTCAGATATCTTGTTAAAACCTTATCAACTAGATGAATCAAATATTTTATTTGGCAATATGCCACCTTGTATGATACTTAATAACTTTACACATTTGAAGTGTTCAATAATTTCCTTTGTCTATTAACCCATTATATTGCAGCCCATAAAAACATTAAATGGAATAATCAGTTCACATGATACTCTAATGGTCGGCAGTGCTATACTTGCATGTAAACTTATACCCTCAAAGTCAATATAGGTCTTCCATATCATATGCCATATTAAAATCAAGGCTTGTATAATTTGGTACAGCTCCACAGAGAAGGAGGTCATGTGAACACCCAACAGTTCAATATTTAAAAGGAGAGTACAGTAATCCAGCTAAAATTGAGGGGAAGAGGCAGAGGGGTGCAACTGCATAAAAAGCACTATTTCTAACTGAAAAATGGAATATCTGAAATTGATGAATTAAATGAAATACCAAATACCTTATTATTTTTGGTCCAATGAAGTTTAATATATTGTTTCTATTATCAAGACATGTTTGACTTTATAACCCTTTATTTTCATTTTACATTTACTTGCATCTCAGAAATACAAAGAGCAGAGGGGGCAATAAAAGAGCAGAGAGGAGCAGCAAGAGGGCAGGGGGGAACTACACGCCTCAATTTAAGTCTAGCTGGAACACTGGAGTACATTCTTTGTGGTTGAACTGGTGCTTAAAGATGGAACACCAACAAGTCTGATTTAATCAAACCTGGCTTCTATTTTGTGAAATGATCACTAAATTAGTGATTGTTTTATGAAACAGGGCCCTGATTCTTCAATGACCTGATTGTCCAAATCATCAAAAATCAATTAGAGTTATCTTTCATTGTACATGTTGTATGCGAAAGTCCAGCAAGCCCAGCATCAATAAGTAACAAGCTTTTTATCTCAAATGGTCAAATTTATCTCCTCTGAACCCAACCATCAAAGGTCGATATGACACATTTTATCTTTAACCCTGTATGTTGTTTATCTTGGCAAAGGCAAACAACAGTGCAAACCTGTTGGCATTCGTTTGAATGGTCCTATTGAGAGAATTCGTGTTACTCTAGCTTTAGTTTTCAGTGCAGTGCTGTGTGTTCTATGTTTGTCTTTCATTTCATTTTGTTGGCCATAGTCTTGTCTTTCTTCCGCCCTAACGATTTCTGTCTGCACCTTTGGTATCTTAGAATTCCTTTTTTTTCCTCCAGAGGACAGTCAGGGTATAGAAGTAGCATGTTTGGTTTCTCTGCCAGAAGGTAGAATCCCTGCTAAAGGGGTATCTATTAGCTGAGCTGAATGTTTAAATACTTTACCACCTCTTCCCACAGGAAGTGCCTTAGAAAGATATGCACTACCGGTAGTTATTTCTGTCCTGGAGGCACTAGCCCTACCAAAGATGCATCCCTGGTTGTGGAGGGTGTATTAGTTCAAAATCTGTCTGGAGGAACACATTAAAACACCCCATGTTTAGAAAATGCCATGTTCTATGCATGTTATCGATCCTTTTTTACTACAGCTGAGTGATTAGTAGGCGACTAGTTGCAAGGCTTAATTTTCTGACCCTATCCAACCTGTATTTTTGTCCAGTGGCAGTTCTCCACCTTTAATTTCCCAGGTATTCATTCTACATAGATAGGTTATTGTTAGTTAAATTGTCCTGATTATGGATGAAATATTGCCTGCTGAACACTGAGTAACAATTCTTCAATCAATAAATCATTGAGAGAATTTGCACTATATTGCTCACTTTACACAATTCTGCATTTTAAACATTGTGGCTTGTTTAGTAAATAGAGGTTTGAAAGAGATTGATTAACGACTTTAACCATAGTTTGATGCCTATTGGTCCAATGGGTCATTGGTCTTGTAGAAGAATTTCTAAGGGTCTTATGTTTAACTGTGTTAAGCTGTGCTGGGCACTGATTTTCTGGACAAAAGTTTGAAACCACCATAATTGATTCCACTCAACTTATTTTGTTTTAAACATTTTAAGCATAGTGTATCAATTAATAACAAAGATTTTGAGGTTCAGCAAAATGATAGATAATGATATTTTGTGTAAGTTTTCACAAGGATGACCAGGATCTGATTGATATGCAGTCTAATTAAAATTAGAACTTGCGTTATTTTTATTTTTTATGCTCGCAAGGATCCTACAAGGAAAATTAATAAATAGAAAAAAGAATAGATGGTAAAATTTAATTAGACTGGATTGATGTGCTAACTGATTTTACAATAAATTAGCTTGATTAGTTATCCTGTTGCTATCATAGAATGGACAGGTCCAAGATAAGAAATAATTTTCAGTGTTGTAATGGAAATAGATGATTACCAGGATTGCTAACCTTTCCTTCTCACCTCAAGGTATGTTTTAATTCTTTCAGCCATTATTTCATTGGTCAGATACAGTAAAAAATCCAATTAAATTTGACGTGATTGAGTCAGAGACAGATGTTCAGTAAACTCTGGAGTATGTGAGAACAGTCGGTTAAAAATAAAATTATAACTTAGACTTTACAACAAATTTATGCAAAAATTTTGAAGAAAGACCAATAGTATTCAATTAATCATACTTTTTCATTTAAAAAATATAATTGGGAAATAGTCACAGTTTTTGCCATTAAGAAATTACAGATGTGTGTTAAGAGGAGTTTGCACAATTTCAAATGAAATGAATTACCACAATCACAATTTCTTCAAGAAATCTAAAAATTGTAAACTGTTATTCTTTATTTTGATAATATTATTTGTTTTGCAGTGTCCCAGAATCAGCTTTGAAAACACAAAGAAAAAAATAATGTCCCAATTTTACTTTCATACCATATCATGTGTGTATAATGGAAAAAAGTTACATTAAATACTCAATTCTGTGTTTAAATCATTCAGATTTTCTTTGTAAAAAAATGAATGTCAGAAAATTGTATCCAAATAATAAAACTGTCTTAAAATTTGCTGTTTATTGGTAAAAATTTTATCAATATCGGATAAGAAATGACTTCATTATAATGAAAAAATGTGAATTTATATGAAATAAGAGGGCAATTTTGAAAATTATCCTCACATGGTACAGTACTGTATTAGCTTAATAAATTTACTTTAATAAACCATACCCTACAAGGCTCAAATCTGTTCTTCACCCCTCTCCCAACCCATCCATAACCAAAACCTCAACTCTAACAAATCCCTTAACCCTAATTTTAACCTAACCAAAATAAACCCATAACTTAACTCAGTAATCATACACAATACATGTATCATAATCCTTGAGTACTTGATCCTGGAAAGTAAATGAATGGCATAAGATTTTCAATGTACTCGTTAAATTTAGTGGTTATTTTGTAGTTATTTTGAAATCTGACACTGAACCAAATCAAATTTTTGACTTTTGACTTTGACGTGTTATGGTACTGTAAGGTTTTAACACCAACTAGCGATGGTAAACCAATGGGGAGATAACTCCAAATGTTTGTTGCCAATTTTTGCGGGAAAAATTTCTTCGAGTGTGGTCATTGTTACGGGCTCGTACAGGATAACGGTAAAACAAGTTTTTCCGAATGTTCGACATGAATATTCATTAAATATTTCTACATGTGTATACCTGTGTTTCTGGAAAATTCGAAATGTTTGGGGGTTCGAAAAGGGGGGAAAAAATTACAATTTCATTTTAAAATATAATATAAGATATATACACGCATCGGTTGTTATATTTTACACAGATTTATGTATTTACTAGAAAATAAAAAAATAAAATTGAGGTAAAGTGTTTGTATTCATATTGAAATTAATTTTTAAATCCACACACCCTTTTTTGCGGTAAGAGTTATTTGCCCTTTGTTGAACTCTTCAATCCATTGAAAAGTTGTTGCTCAGCGAAAGTAATTGAAAGTGAAATAAATTTTACACCAATTTACACTGGTTTTTCATTCACAAGGTGACTGTCATTTAACATTTTGGTCCCACTGAACTGCCAGCAAATCTAGTAGCAAATATAAATGTTGCAATCTCCAGATTTAATCACTAAATCAGTGATTACCAAAAAAAAGGGGGGGCACCACTGACCGAGTGAATGGTATTTCTCTGTCTTTCTAATCATAGTAATGACTATCCACAGCACATAAATGATAAAAATAATAGCTACCCAGCATACTTAAAGTCTTACTTACCAACTTAGGCACGGACCATTTGATTTTTTCTTGTTTTTTTTGGGGGGGGGGATTGGTTAAAAAAAATCTGGCCAGCATCCTGACTGAAAAAAAAATTCTGGGCCACATGTTAAATAAATATTTCTGACTCTTGTTCAAATCCCAGCCCCCCCTTCCTCCCCTAATATCAAATGGCCCGTGCCTTAGCCATTTGCACCTTCACAGCTACACCACATGAAGAACAACATGAAAGAGCATATAAAATAAAATTAACATTGAATCACTGACATCAACATGAAATTGATGATATTTTCCAAAACATTTTTTTTTTGCAGAACAAAATTCTGACCCTGATTTCAGTCAAGAAAATAATCTGGTGAGCCCCCTGACTACAAAATTATTCTGGTCCACATTTACTGATTTAGCCCTTAAGATAATTTCTTACATATCCTTTATAAAAAAAAATAATGCAAATTCTGTATTATTAAAAAAGTTTCTTATTTTTCTATTTGCTGCTGTTGCTTGTGAAACTTAGTTTTTTCATCTTAATATACATGTATAATAAACAAATACAGTTTCATAATCAACAGAGCAAAAACTACTAACAGCATTAAACTAAAATATTTATAGATTCTTTTTATATTTCCAGGTTATATATGGCATTTCCAGCACTTTACTTTCCAGAAAGAATTTGCCAGGTTGTAGGTGATGAGAGATTGAAAAATTCACTTTCCACATACACCACAAAGAGAGAAATCAAGAATGTAAGTTTTAGTAGACGCCTTCAAATCAAGTATTCTCTCAACGAACTGTTTAATATTGATTATTACGAAGATGACTTTCACAACAAATCAACATCTTCTGGCATCTAGACAAAATTATAGATTGTACAAACGATAAGGCACTATTTATAATAGATTTCATAGAACATTGGGTAATTGACTCAGAATTTCATAGCACAGACCTTTACATATTCCAACTTTTGTCTAATCTCAGAACAGCCTTTGTTGAAAGGGGCGATCTTGAGCCCTTGCCTCGAAACATGGATGTTAAAAAAAGGCAGATGATATGTTTCAAGCATTGTTGAAGTGGTTTGATGGAGCTTTTGATAATTGAACTTTTTAAAAACTGATTATCACATTAACAATGTCAAAAATAACAGATTTTGAAGATTTGCTGCCAATGCTAGAAAATGAAAACCCATCTGAATTCCAAGTAAATTTAAATATTAATCAATTGGCATTACATATATTCGATTTTGTAAAATCAAAAGGAATTCATCATGAAAAAATGTGTCAATGGTTTAACACAATAGGCAAAACAACAATTTCAACTAAAACATTAGTAACAAGACTTCATCGCTTAAAATCTTTAGTTCAGAAAAAAAGGGGAGAGCAAAAGACAAATTTGCTATCAGAGATGTTTAGTTTGGACACTTGTACAAAAAAGCCCCCGACAAAAGATTTTAGTGAACAACAAATATACAAGAACACGTCAATGAGTTTAGCTGAAGATATAGACAAAATAAACAAAAACCATTCTGCAATTGTACAAAACTTAAAACGAAAATATGATAGCAGCTTAGAAAAGAAAGATACCCAAATAAAGAAGACAAAAACAGAAATTGAAACTTTGGAGAGAAAACTGAAAACTCAAGCACAAACTATATCGGAAAAAAATCCTGAACATTAAAAAAAAAGAGACAGTCATCTTATGCAATAAAATACAAAGAAAATTTAAAGGAATTACAGACAAAACTACTTAAAACAGAAAATATGAACTCAGAATTGACATTAAATAAAACATTATATGATGATGCACTTGAACAAGAAAATAAGAATTGTGAGGAAGTAGACAAATTGAAAAACAATTTAAATGATTCACAACAGACAATTGATTATTTGAGTTCCTTATTACAAGATAATGAGGACATTGACATATTTGACGAAGAGACAAGAACATATACTCCTGCATTTAGAAACGTTGTAATGAAAGTGTCAGACCATAATGTAGCTACGGAACACATAACAACTGTAATTAACGAAAGTTTACAGTTGGCAGGAAAAAAGTTAAAGCAAATCCCGTCAAGAAAGACAATAGACAATATTGTTTCAGAAAAAGCAGTTATTACCAACATACAGGTCGGGCGACAACTACAGAAAAAGAGTCGGACAACTCTCTATTCAGATGAAACACGCAAGTTTGGCAAAACTTATAATAGTTATTTTATCAGTGATCAAAATAAAAATGTATATATGTTAGGTTTACGGGAGATGTGTAACAAGTCAGCATCAACAACTTTGGACACATTTAAAGAAATATTGGGTGATATCTCTGCCTTGTGTGATAATGACTTGGAAAACAATAAAATATCGCATGGTTACCACATTCTCTGTAACATTAGGGATTTCATGAGTGATCGTGCTAAGACAAATATTGCATTTACAGACCTTTTAATTCAGTACAGGCAACAAATAATGCCTGATGTTATTGATGGATGGGACAATTTATCTGAGGAAGAGAAAAATGCATGTGCAAATGTCAAAAACTTTTTTGTGGGTTACACCTACTAGTAAATTTTGCTGAATGTGCATCTCCTGCTTTGAAAGAATTTGAATTTTTACACAGAGAGAAAGCTGATGATGACATTATAGGTGAACTCGAAAATGAATTTCATGTTGACGAGAGAGATGAAATTTTCCTATCCAACTTTGATGGGCAATTGCTGACATTTTTAAGATTTTGCGCTAAGAGTTTTGCAAGGGGAGTAGATGAGAAATGTGGTTGCTTCAGCCATTTCAGCACGTACTGCAAAGATAGAGATGAAAAGAATAATTTTATATCATTTAGAGGGAATAGATTCAATATCATTTTTCTTATGGGAGAAATTGCATACTACCATCGAAACCATATCACTGACTTTTTTCAAAATGTCCATGGAGCCAATAATTTTCTCCAAAAAGCAACACTCTCTCTTTCTCTATCAAGTGTAGTAATAGCTGGATGCAAGGTACTAGGACTTATATCAAAGATTATTACTGGCCCTTTGTGGAGGCTAATAGAGCAAAACCAGCATGTCTTAAACATGAATGCACATTATGAAGTGCTTTTAGAATTTTTTGATGACAGTAGCAAGGATGCTAGTTCTTTCATTAACTGTGAATCTTACCCATTTGGTGAGACTCTTGTTCATAAGGACAAGTTTTTTGAATGTCTTAAAATGCCAAATGATAGAATTGACTCAACAGCTGTGCAGGTAGCGCAGACCTAATCCAGATCTCGTACAAGACACTCTTTCAGTGATACCTCATAATAAATTGCCAGAGAGAGGATTCGGTATGCTAGACTTCGTGGTACGACAAAGACCAAACGCTACCCTTTTTACAAATGAGGCATTTATTACTTTTTCATTTAATAAAACTGGTGACTGGCTAGATTCCTTACCAGTAGCAGAACGAGACAAGCTTTTGAATGATGCAAGAAAGCAGGGAAGGGAACTGAGAGATAAATTCAAAGACAGGTGTTAAGAAATAGAGAGAAAAAGGTCCGATGCATTGAAAGAAAAACAGATTGCCTTGATGAAAAAGAAAGACAACTTGTACAAAAAGAAAGAGAAGCAGACTTCTGACATTATATACTATGGGCTATGGCAGAGTACTACTACAGCAGATGAAATCTTGCAGTCAATTACCAAACAGTCTGAAAAAAGAAAGGCATTGATATCCCAACTAAGATTTCGACAAAATGTTTTAAAACAAAATGTTAAAGATAAAAGTATATTCAATGCTAAAGCCAAAGGGAAAGCTCTCAGCATAGAAACTCTAACATTGAATGTACACAAACTAATAAAAGAAGCTGTCAGTAAAGAATCAAATCAACATACACAGAAAAGGTCATCAAAAACTCCCATTCTAGTTGGAAAAAAGATCAGACACACATTCAATGAAGGAACATATGATGGAAAAGTTATCTCTACCGTTCCTGGATTCCCAGATTTCTACAATGTTATTTACGATTGTGAGTTAGATAGTGATGGGAAGATCAATGATCAAACAACCATATATACTTACAAGCTTCTTGAAGATTATAGAGCAAACAAACTAGAGATAATCCCTGAAGTGGTAGGTGGAAAACCACATGTTCCAGTTCTTGTTCTTTTTGATTTTATACAGTTGCACAGGAAGTGCAATTAGTTTTGTTTATCTTATTCAATTTGCACAGGAAGTGCAAAGATTTTACTTTTGTACAAAATTCTTGTATAAAAGTTGGGCTCCTGGAGGGTAATCTTTATAGGTCGCAAGGTAGTGTTTAAGAATTACCTCAGGTCTTTTTTATGCAATTGAGACATGCCAGGTTTAGCCAGTATTGTTTATTAGAATTTGAAAAGGCAGTTCTCAACCCAAATATCCTGACTTCGCATGTCGGATGTTACCCTCCTGGAGCCTCAAAGTGAACCTCTTGAATGAAGAAGCCCTGCATGGGGGTCAAAATAATCACCTTTTTAAAAAAAAATTGTCCATGTAATCATATAATCAAGAATTATTTGTTAAGGTAATCATTATTATTTTGCCTTTGGTAATCAAATTTATGTTTGGTAATCATATAATCATATAAAATATCTGATAATCAAATAATGCCCTGATAATCACAAAATCATAAAACCCATGCAGAGCCTCACTGAAGTATGCTCTAGATTAGTATATTATATTTTGACAGATTGTCTTTCAATGTTAACGTGTACTAAATACATGTACAAACATGTTATTAACAAAGAATGTTGATGAAAAAAAAATTTCATTGAAACTTGATTTTTTATTGAATCAGATTGATTAGTTGAAAACAATCAATTATTAGGAAAAAAACATATCTAGAGTTTACTTTTGCCAGCAATAACATGTTATTCTTATCTTGAAGCATTATTATAATTAGTTGGACTAATGATCATTTCCATCATGTCTATATATATTTTTATACATTTTCATCATTAAGTGTTGAGAAATAGAAAGGCAAATAATATTTTCTTTTTTATTCTTGCTTTGAAAGACAACTACATATAGAAATCATTTTGTTCATCCATCTTTCCACTTCAGTATCCTGCACATATGTAATACAGACAAAATTACTGATAACTGACAGAAATACACAATTTCTTTTTTATTGAAAATGGCTTAAAATGTATCCCTTCACATTTAAAACTTTTTTTGCATCCTCTGCTTTACACTGTTTTCTTCTTTTTTCAGTCTTCCAGTGAAAGGAACTAAAACTTCAAGCTGGATATTCAAGAAGTGCATGTAAGTGTGGAAAATTGTAATATTGTGCTTAACATTTTGGGAAGATTTCTTCATTGGTATCATCAAGAAAGGCCATTTTTGGCCATTTTTGGTCTGGAAATGTTTAACAAAGTAGACAGTAGTGAATAGAATGTGAATTTAAGACTGTTTGTCATTCTGACAGATAATTACATGGTATTTAGACTTGGAAACAGTTAACAGTTAAAAAACGTCTCATAGCCATTTCTTAAAATGTCTGTCATTTCCTTATTTCTTAAGATATTTGCAAAAACTAAAGTGTTTTGGAAATGTTTTATTTATGCCTTCAACATGGTAAAAAGAAATTTCCAATGCATTATGTGAAAAAAA
>JAULBM010293753.1:0-15447 GCA_032357055.1 Geukensia granosissima | reverse complement strand
AGAAAAAATAAAACTGTATAGATCATGCAGTTTTTTACTTATTAGGGCAGATTTTTGCATATTATTTAATAATAATACTTTATTACCACAAACTCATCAATAACATGTGGTTATGGCCCATGACAAAATTGATATTATTGTGAACATATAGATATAATGACAAACAACTATCATAAAGCAACAGTATAAATTATTCATTATTATTGTAGGGGATAATCCCTAGTTTTAAAGCAATTAATAATAAATAAGGAGGACATTCTTAAAATAATTGATGATTTGCTATTTGAAAGAACATTAATTTTATATTCATGGTCTAATTAGAACTTAACATATGATATAAAACATATTTCCTAACCCATAATATTTAATTTCAATCAAGAAAATTGCTTTCTGCAAGCCCCATGTAACTTAAAATATCACATTTACATTTAGTGTCAGATAAGCATACATCAGAACCTTGATTAAAATTAACAGATTTACATGGGTGAAATAAAAACAATGTGAATCGAATCATTTCACTTGTTTTCTTTGTAAGGTGGAGAAGCAGACAAATATTAATCCCACAGAACATGTTTCTGCTTACGAAATTGTTTTTGAAGTTTAATTAATAGATCAACACAAAATTCGTTTAGTTTGTTGGAAGGCAGAAAGCATGCTGTCTTGGGGTCTGCAGCTTTAAAAGAACAAATCCTAGTGTCGGGTCTTTCTGGCAATTTATTCTAATGTTCGACATGTCTAGATAATCAAAATTGACCGAATATTTAAACATCAACTCTCGCATCAGCTGTTCGAGAAACGGTGTGTATTTATTTTTCTTTCAAGCACCGATTTGACGGAACGTCACCGATTGACCAATCAACGTGCGAGAAATTGATAACGTGATGTCGTACAAATGCATTCGTCTAAATACCAACGATTTGTTTTTAGCACGGCCAGTCTTGTTGTTTGAAACATATTATGCAAAATGGGCAGTTTAAAGGTCATTTGCCCAAATCAGGCGTTTTTGTGAATCGTTATGTAATACCAGTTATCAAGGTGTAATTTGACACCGGTTTAAAGTTTGGCCTAAACCTTTTCATTTAAAGTTATATTTACAACATTTCCATCATCTTGAGCCTACTTTTGGTATTAAAATGTCAAAATAAAAAATCAGCACCCTCCCCCTTTTAAGGCAAAACTAGAGTAAATAAAATCGCATAGGCGGCCTTTATAACACTTAAACAAATTCTGTTTTTACCTTTAGTTCAGTCTTTGGTGACACCTATGTCTTCTCGAAGCCCCTTGACTCTCATAAAACATATAAAAAAAGGCATGACATGTTTAATGTCATTTAAGAAATTTTTTGCTGGTTGACCTTTGGCCCCGTCATGTGAAGCCAGTTTGAAGTGGCATATTTCATAAAATACCTGCATGTTTATAAATTTTAATAGAAAAAAAATATTTCATCAAATTTAATATATTTTTACATTACATATTCTTTTCCCAAGTAGATAGGACTATTTTTACCTGTTTAATTCAAAGTGAAAGTAGACCATTGCTTTTCATTTAATACTAGCTTTTGACTACGGCAGCATGCGATTGGTTTATTTAGTGTAGTGTAACCTACAAAGTTAACTGCACAATTATATTCGAAATTAACAATATCTTTTTTAAATTAAACATGATAACCTTATCATATACAATTTTTAAAGGAACAATATATAAACTTAAAGCCTTTCACTTCGGCATTTTTTATTCAATCGAGGTATCGATATTAAAATAGCAATTAAAATACAAAATAGTGCCAATATCACCTAATTTAGATTTTGAAAATCTGACAAATATCTTTAAATTCAATAGTTTTTAACTTTAACCAAATCACACAAACATTCAGTCATTACATTTAGATATTAGTGGTAGGTGGTGTGGTAGAAAAAATGTGCATAACTTAGACATGTTTCACTGGTCACTACATACTTACCACCAGGTGGAAAGTTTTTAATCAACCCTATTAAATCAATTTAAAAGACCATCAGAAAAATCTTATGTTTTTTAAAAAATTGCTCTTTCTGTTACAGTTAATCTTTCAGTTGTATGCCCTCCGAGGGTGGCCGGGGTATCGAAATAGGCCGTTTGGATTTTCCGGATGCAAGTAGAACCCGTGCTAAATGGGCGTCCATTAATTCGACCGGGATGTATAAATAAAAGACTCCATGTCTCAATTATTGCCCGCTGGACGTTCAGCAATCAATCAATCAATCAATAAAGTTGTTCGCATGAACGTTTTTCTTAATTTTTATTTAAAAGTTGTCTCCCTTTTAACATGTTTAATATAATTCTATGCAGTCAAAAATGACATAACTTTCTCTGACTTTATCATGTTCATATTACTGTTGAAACTGGCTAAAGAAAATTGCATACTTTATGTTTAATCAAAAGTATGGAATATTAGGTGAAATGCCAAAATTTACACTACATTGTAGGATTTTCTTTTTTTGTTGCTGTTGTTTTATTGAATCTACATAACAGTTCTTATATTTCTGTGGAATTATTTCTATGTATTTCTTTCCCCAATAACGATGAATGATCATAATAACTTATGCTCTTCCACCGTCTGTACCTTTAATGGATATTTTTATTCTTCTTCAATTTTTCCTTAAATTTAATTTTATTATATTTTTGTTTGCGCATCTGTTTATATTGACTCAGTTAATACGTGTCACAGTTTTTTCGAAGTATTGAATAGCTTATTTCATGATCCTTATATATATATAAAAAAAATTTAACTTACGTTTTTTTTACGTTTTTTATTTTTTTGTACATCTATAATCTGTAAAACTTAATATGTTTAAAGTAGAAACAGTTCAAAAATAGATAGATAATGAAAAGAAAGTGACTTAGAGGGCGGGATAGGAAAAAATACGAAACAATTTTTCGTCTGTCAAATAAAAAAAAGGGGGGGGTTGAAATGGACGGAAAAAATTCCTACTCTTTTTCAAAATCTGCAATGGCGTTTTAAAATTGTAAGAGTGGGCCATTCTGGAAACACATTGGTTCAAAGTTTATATGTTACACTCCCTAATTACTACATTTTGGAGAAACCGAGTTTTCGACTCTTTACCCTGAATTCTCCCGGAGTTGAGTATTAACATCCCGCCCAACTTTAGGAGGCGTAAAAATTTCTGATTGAAAAGCTGAACTTGCTTTTTATACACGCCAGCCCTAATTTATTGTAAGTTGTTATCATGACAACATTAAGTTATATGTAACAATAACACCGTCCATAAAAAATAATGTTTTCTGATTGTCAGAAACTTTAAAAAATTATCTTGTCAGAAACCGTTTTCCAAATAAAATGTTTTGCAACAATGCATTTTGGTAAATTCTTACCTAACCGTTGAATCGTTTTGTGATTGGTCATTAAGTATGGCACCCATTTAAATCGGACGAAATAATACATTTGATTGCAGATTGGTCATGTTGACGCCACATATGTCAGGTGTTTCTATCAAACTTTTGAATCGTTTTCAGTCGAATCCATCATACACTGTGTTTTAACGAAATTCACTTGAAGACATTTTTGTTTGATTTTATTGCGGATTGAACCAAACTTGATTTAGATGGTACCTGTTCCCTTATGTGTGCTGCTCATAACATTAACTTAAAACTTTATTACAGACACAATGACCCGTCCATTTTTCTATACTTATATCATATGGATTAACACCAACAGAACGATACAAGCCCTCAAGACATTTGTTTTATATATTTATATAAAATTGCCGTCGAAATATGAGAACAAGAACCAAGTTCGGCCTAGAATTTTTTTTACTTTGACATGATGCACGTTTGTGGTTATATAAGTTATAAATAATAAAAAAAATTCTGGTTTTCTGTTTACTAGGGAAAACACCTGTTTCAGCAAATATATAATAGAAGTATGACATTGCGTTATTTTTGTATATATTCTTCACAATGCTTTGTCGTTTTTTTAATGATGACTTAAAAGTGGTCTGGCTTTGTATATATTGTCATTGTAATGTTGCAATTTAGTCTATTTCTGGTATCTTATTTTGTCAGACAAGCTAAGTTCGTCGTCAAACCAAGGGCGATAATATATTTCACCGTCTAAATTTATATTTGTCAAATTCGCTTAAAGACTTCGTTAAATGTATAAAAATGTTCATTTGACCACATCCAACATTCTATGAGAACATAACACATATACACCCCCTGAAACGTAAAAGGTTCCCAACCACACGCACACGATTCACACGTTACACGCACACGGTTTGACGTTACACGCACATGATTTGCACGTTTCACGCAAACCACACGATACACGATGCACGTTGCACGTAACACGCAAAAATAACGGTTTCAATCTTGTGATTTTAGGTCAAAATAGATTACGCATGAAAATTGACGAAACGAAAAATTACTGTTTTATTGGATTTATTAAAACAAGAAACATATATTGTGCATATATGTCCTGTTATAACTTGTTAAAAACATTTTGAGTAATTCAAAACGTTTTCATCTATATACATTCTTTATTTTGTCAAAACAAAAAATGACGATCACGGTGATAAAATTCTTATATTTTTGAAAAAAAATGGCATACTTTCATAAACTCCTGATCTTCAAAACATTAAAAAGACGTTGTTACGATACAAAAATAATTTTAAAACTTTGTATTCGTGTTTTACGTCAGAATCAAAATTTATAATTCTTGAATGAAAAATAAAATAAATTCTTTGGTCAAAAATATCTTGCAAATTGAAATAATTGATTTCTTGTCGTGAACAAAACAATCTGGATTAAGTATATAGTATTCAATTAAGTAGATCAGAATTATAAATTATGAATGTAACAAAAATAAATTCTTTAGTCACATGAATCTTTACCAAAATTTTAATAAATGTCTTGTCGCAAACTAAAAATAATCTGGATAATACATTGTACATTCATCTCTTAAGGACAGAATTAAAAATTCTGAATGTAAAATAGCAAAAATTGTTTAAACGCATTGATCTTTACCAGAAATTTCCCAAAATTTTAACAAATATCTTGTTGCGAACTAAAAATAATCTGGATTATACATTGTTTAGTCATGCTTTACCAAAATTTTCCAAATTTTTTACAAATGTCTTGTCGCAAACTAAAAAAAGTCTGGATTATACATTGTTTATTCATCACTTGTGGTCAGAATTATATATCCCTAATGTGAAACAGAATAAATTGTTTAGTCGCATGGATCTTTATCAGAAATTTTCCAAAATTTGAACTAATGTCCTGTCGCAAACTATAAATAATCAGGATTAAACAGTGTAAATTCATCTCTTACAATCAGAATAAGAAATTCTGAATGTTTAAATAGCATAAATTGTTCCATAAATTTTCCAAAATTTGAACAAATATTTTGTAGCGAACTAAAAATAATCTGGATTATACGTTGTATATTCATCTCTTAAGGTCAGAATTATAAGTTCTGAATGTAGAATAGCATAAATTGTTTAGTCGCATGGATCTTTACCAGAAATTTTTCATAATTTCAACAAATGTCTTGTCGCGAACTTAAAATATTCTGGATAATACATTGTATATTCATCTCTGAAGGTCAGAATTATATATGCTGAATGTAAAATAGCATAAATTATTTAGTCACATGAATCTTTACCAAATATTTTCCAAAATTTGAACAAATTTGTCTTATCACGAACCAAAAGTACTTGATTTTACATTGTTTATTCATGTCTTTAGGTCAGAATAATAAATTCTAAATGTAAAATAGCAAATATTCTTTTGTCACATGAATTATTTTGTGTTAAATTTATTCTATGGTCAGAAGTATAAATTTTAAATAAAAAAATATTACAAAGTTGTGAGTTGCATAAATTAACCCCAAAAAACTTTACAAAATACGAGAAAATCTTGTTATAAAATTAGATTGAGCAAGAGAAATGTACAGATCTCGGCATTGAGCATAACATTATTGCTGTTACTAGGTTGGGACTATCATCATAGAGTGTATCATGGCATATTTTTTTAATCATATAAATTTATATCGATAATTTGACCATTTTGACTATATTAAGTAAATATTTAATGATATATATTTTAACAATAATTTTTAAAATAATTTCGTTTCGTGAAGACATAATACAAGAAATTAAGATTATAACAATTGAAAATCACAAGTTACACGATTAAAATCAACCAATTAAAACCGTTTTACGATACACGTTTTACGATGCACGATTATGATCACACGATACACGATGCACGTTATTCACGCACGTTTCACGCACACGATTCACACGCTACACGCACACGATTTACACGTTACACGTTATTTTGGGAACCGTTTACGTTCTAGGAGGTGTAAAGCAAATATATTTATAAAGATTCATTGAACCTCACTGTTTCGTCAAAAAAGCTTATCCACAAAGGTTATAAGTTCGACGTTGACGTCAGAACATTTAGTACGTAAATAAACTTATCGGTATAAAGTATTAATTAATATCTGGTCTTTTCTCACATTTATTGACAACACTGTGAAGTATTAAATCGACAGACATAATCTTTGGATGACATCTCTTGTTGAGAGGTTTGATGTCTTATCATCAGGCATTTCAGCCTGGCTTGCTTTT
This sequence comes from Geukensia granosissima, assembly GCA_032357055.1. Classification (NCBI taxonomy): domain Eukaryota; kingdom Metazoa; phylum Mollusca; class Bivalvia; order Mytilida; family Mytilidae; genus Geukensia; species Geukensia granosissima. The sequence continues at coordinate 8,815 of JAULBM010293753.1, read as the reverse complement.
AGTAACTAAAAGCATTCATTAGAGTGGTATGGTCGTTTGCATGTATTTTTGTTTAGTGCATTTATTGTATTTCAGGTACTTTCTAGTCGAATGGGTAAAGTTCTGTTTGATTTTTATAGTTCTTCTGTTACTGCTTTTGTTTTCTTTGATTTTTTCTTTGACTATTTGCTGTGGGTTCAACTATGCTAGTTTAATCCTACTATATGTCTCATAAGCTTGTCCCAAGTCAGGCATTGTGGTCATACTTTGTGTTTTGTTGTGTTGGTATGTTTTGGTAATGTACATATATTATTATATTCAGGAAAAGCAGTTATAGTTTATTACAGTATCGTAATTAAAATAAATTTACTAAACTATAATGCTGGCAACAAAAAGATAACACTCTAATGAATGCTGGCAGTTACTAAAATCAAGATCAAAAAGGTTTTACTTTCAAGTATAATATTGAAGACCGTATGTAGTTTAAATGTATAATTTGCACATCCAAAGGGAAAAGTGGTTGTTAAAAATAATAACTCAACTTATTTTAATTTATTTAATCTATTTCATTTCTGCTATCAGATATTTAATGTAAACAAGTCATTTATTTATTTTGATTTATTTTCAATTTATTTGATTTTACTAAATGTTGGGAGATCGTTCCGGAATTTTTTCATTTATTGCTACTTTGTAATTCATTGGCATGTAAACTGGATTAAACTGTAGACATTTTGGTAATTTTAAAAATCACTGTAAGATGCATCATTTTCCCACTAGTTTCCAAACGTTTACATTTTTGAAAATATATTGCATCTAAAGCGAAAAAAGGCCATACCCTACCAAAATTTCCTGCATTTAACGATTGATTTGCCTTTAAATGGTAATATTTCAGTTTTCTGCCATTCATTCGACTAAAGATTGGTTTCAGAGCCATTCCTGGAATACAAAACAGATATTTCGAAATTTTGTCCTGAAATAGCACTTCTTATCTCACGGAAGCTGAAATGTTGCAGTGAAATATTAAATTTTGTCCAGAAAATAATTGGGAAAATATATTCAATAATATATTGTCACTTTCACATCACAGTTTAGTGTCAGAATTGCACAACTATCTTTCCATTTTGTCGGCCTAACTTGGGTCTTTGTTCTATATGATATAAGTTACATGCTTCGACATTTTTTTGTCAATTTTTAAAAGAAACGTTTTGAAGTTTTTTAGTTATTTGACATACTTGAATTGTGGAGACTCAAAACGGCCTTTAAAGCCTAATCTTAAAACAAAACGGAACACAGTATTGTGCGAGCTTGTGATATTCTAAGATTGTGTTGAAATTGGACTGCTTCATATTATAATCACAGAAGTGATTGCTATGTGAATGCAAATTCAACATTTCATTTTCCATGTCTGTCTGTCATTTAACACTATTTAATTTAAAAAATTTAAATTGATGACAGATTTTTGTTCAAGACTGTTATTTTTAGAATTTTAAACATAAAAAAGATCTTCAAAGTCGTTCAGGATTCGTTCAGGAACTTTGCCAAAAGGTCATTACACTGTGGTTTGACTTACATGTAGCTTAAAATATACGTCACAGTACTGTTTTTGTCCTGCTTACCTGGAACTGCACATGATAAGAAGCATGTGACTAACATTAAAACTGGTTTTTATAATTTGTTATTTTCGCACGTATTTTAAATTTGGTGATTTTTAAGCTTTAATAATTAATCTTTCTCTCATGAAAACTACGTTTTACGTAACGAAATTTTTTGCGTTATACATATTTTATTCATAAAATGGTGACATTGGATCTGGCTACACCTAAGGTAGGCCTAAATACCCGTTTGACCCTTTTTGCATTTATTATTATTATTTTTATTATTATTATTATTATTATTATTATTATTTTATAACAATTATTATATAAATTGTTATTTTTAATGTTATTACTATAGTTGCATTTGTACGAGGGCTCGTCTAGTGTTTTGTGTTAATTTGAAAAAAAACATGACAGTTACAGCGCAAATTAATTAAAGAACATCAAATTATTTAAATGTTTCTTAATACAATTATTCGTAAAATTTCGAAGGATATTCACACATTTTATCTCAATTGATATATAACATGCGCCAATTGCTATAAATTTGTTTTCAGAAATTGAATAAACAAATAATATATATCTGTGTCCAAGACTGGTACCGACTGTCTTGTATTTTGGTATATTTAGAAGCTGTACGTTTGGTTACAGGTGTTCGTGTGATTACATATAAAGAGTACATGTATTTGCAGTAAGGGCGTCTTTTGAGGTGTCTTTTGATTTTTTTTCTTTGACTTTATTTCAGTTTGATTTGGAAAATAACATAATTATCATTTTTTTTATCAAGAACGCAAATCAATAAAAGTTATATATTGCAGCTTCTTATCATAAATATTAAGTTAAAAGCAAAAATGTACGATTGATTGGATGGAACAGCAACTAAAGATTAAAAAACCGTTATTTTACTTCTTTTATATCTTAGACTTATTGCTGTCATGTGGTTGATAAAAAATAAGAAATATTATATTTGCAAGAAAAATATATAGATAACGTTTGTCCAGATTTGAATGTACACTTGGCACAGAAGTGTTTTGTTTTTTTGTTAAAGACGAAACTGTCATTTCTTGTATTACGCTTACACTCAATGTAGGACTTTCTATGACCTCACACGCATTGTATTTTTCGAGTTTATAGTTTTTCCTCAAAATTTAAACAGTAAGTTTCTTTTTGGTTATCTTTTTACCAAAAATACTTAACAGTATTTTTTAATTGAATTTTTCTTTAAATATATTTTGAAATATATTTTAGTTACATAACTTTTAAATCAACAACAAAGTGCAATCACGACAAATCATGTACATGTATTGAGTTTTTGTTAATAACAAAAATTTTAATTAATTTTACATCCATCGTGAATGTGATAATTGCTAACGAATGTTTATTACACATAAAATAATTCTGTTACTTGGGTTTCGTTTTTATAATCTTAAGTGAAAAATAGAAGAAATTTAAATCAATGTCCATGTGTACCAAGAACTAGAATTATAAGTACATAATGTTACTGTGTCCACATTTTATTTCTGTTCATTTTACTCATTTCGATGTGCTGCAGGGTACACTGGGTTCATGAATAATAGAGTATGAATTGATTGCTGGAAACATTTTAGCGAAAGACGGAGTGCTTTTTGATTTGATTTATCAGGGGAAAAGGCAAAAATATTGCTGGTACAAAGTATTTTAGTGCATTAAGATATTTATGAAAATGAAAAGACGAGTGGTCAAAGGAAAACATTAAAACAAACAAAAGCAGAAAACGAACTACAGAAACCAAACAGAAAGTCACCTTAACTGAGTAGAGTGTATCGGAATTATTATATTAAATATAATAATTAAAAATACATGCAAAAAGAAAATGCAGAACAATAGTTCGTTAATGAACATCTCAATATACCACACAGTTAAAGTTGCATCTGACAATATGAAAAGTCCTACAATTTACTGGCTTCCCAAATTTCATAAAACTCCCTATAAGTCTTGGTTCATGTCTGCCTCTATTAAATACAGTAACACTTATGTCTTATGTCTCATTTCCATTAACTAATGCAGTAACTACTATTAAAACTTTCATTATAAAATTTCTATAATAAATGTAATGAAAATTCACCAATCAACTACTTTTGGAGTTCAAAATTCATTAGATGTTTTAGACAAAGTAAAGTCTGTCCTAGTTCTATTTTCTACAATAGATAGTTATGATTTTTCTACTTATTATTGTCAGATGCAGCCTTTAAATGGTAGAACATTCAGATGTGCTGTCAAGTTTGTTGCTTGGAAAGTGCTTGAACTATGAATTTCATTGCTTACGGAGAGAACTTTTATAAAAAAACTTATAAATACTTGACACACAATTTGCTTTAATTACAAACTCTACAAAGAATTTTTTCTCTTGTACAGGGAAAGGTCGTAAAAAGCTTGATTTGTATGCTCTTATTTATTTTCGAGACCTGGAATTTATGCTAGAAAGATTTTAATCCTTCCAACATTGTTATTTTAAAATTGTTTATATTTGGTTTATGGATGTTTTTAAGTCACGAATAATATATTTCATTTGGTAAATCACTGTAACTAGGAATTCCTAAAGTTTGACTGTCTTTCTGTTTTTGCCCCTATCGTGTCTGATAAACGTGTATCCAGAAAAGCGCTTAACATGCGCTTAAGATTGTAGACCTATATTAAGGGACACAACTCTTACAAATCATTGGTGTGTTTGTGTCATCTATTTTTTTACATCTAGCAGATGCATCGAATTAACACAGATAAATTTTGATCTTTTTCAATTGAATGCTTTAAAAGCTTTGATGCAGTAGAATATTTTAAACATATGACTGATTTCAAGAGTTATCTCCCACAATCCAGGTCTTCTACCTTAAGTTTGGCTTTGGAAAACTAATTAACAACATATGTAAAATGTGAATCGTGTCTCATTGACATTTATCCCATATTCTGTCTTTTAAATAAGATGTATTTGTATCTTAATTATTCGTTTCATAATGTTAGTTTTTATTTCCCAATTTTCAACTATATTTCCCTCCAAATTGCTCGCCCATTCACAATTAATGTTGATATGAAACATAAATGGAATAAACTTTATAAAATTTTGATATCGTCCTTGTATGGCAACGTCACACATGCAATTCGTTTATTTGATTGGTAAAATCTTAGAGAATATTTTCCTTCATTCACCCGACCACATCTTTAAAAATTAAGAATCAATGAAGCATTTATGGAAAGGCCTCAATAATAAATTCATATAGTTCCATAATACGACCATAGAAATGGGCACTATGAATAATTCTTGTTCCTGACTGGCTGCTTTCAACGGAATGAGATAAAAAATATCAAATACTAAGCATGATATATATTTTTGAAGGCACCATTTTTGCAAATGGTTCCAGAAGGTCAACTATCGTGGCTTTGAAGGACTCCACGACGGGTTCTGAGCGCAGGACAGGGGAAGCTTATCCTTCTGGAACACCTGATTCCACTCCTGTTTTGTAAAAGAGTTTTCAAACCTTTGTTCGTTTTTTATATTTAGTTTTTTATTTGTCTTGTCTCTTTGAACTATGCAATTTTGATCTCTCACAAAGGTATTCTACACTGGACTTGGGCTTCAGCCTTTCCCCTTAATGTTAACGGCCTCGTCATAACTATACAGCTAGCTTACTTTTATTATTTCATGCTCATAAGTAGAAGGAATTTCAAGATACCAAAAGGGACGGACAGAAATCGCCAAGTCGGAAGACAGACAAGACCACGGCCTACGAAATGAAACAAAAGACGAACATAGAACACGCAACACTACGCTTAAAACTAAACCAGGAGTAAAACGAACCCTAGAAAAACCAGGGTGAGTTCAGGTGCTCCGGAAGGGTAAGCAACTTCTGCTCCACTGATGGCACCCATCGTGTCACTCAGTAGACAAAGCCAGTGTATAGTCACAATGAATGATAGTCAAATTTAGAGAAAAATATAATTCACCTGTTTATGGGATAATTGCCTGTATTTTCTCTAGCTGGCAATAAAAAACATGTCTATTTTCCCAGATTTTAATACGTTTTTTAAGTAAAACATGTAACAGTAAAACTTAGTTGAAACTTAAAACATATATAATATGTGGAAGGTGAAACCTTAAAAGCGAGGGTACCAAATATGTCCCTATCTGGCGTCAGGTCATTGGTCAGACCTTTAGTCATTCATTCTCAAAACCAGCAAGATTCTGACTAATTTCATGGCAGCCATATTGACGTCCTTTGCACCTGTAGACATTGTAAGGGGCTACAAGGGGGACAGATAAACATTCCTTCACCATAGCCATTACAAACAGGTTCTGCTTTAAGGTATACACCCTTTGCTGTTACTACGCCTTCTGTTTCCTTTGGCTGTTCTGATTTGCTAGATGGGCAATGTACAAACTACGTATCCTGGTTCATTTTAATGTAACACAAACATGTCATATTCTGATTGATAGATGAGCACCCCATGCTTATTCGTTCTTGTTTCATTTAACCATAAACCAAAAATGTATGGTATTGTAAGAAAATGGATTCTGCCGAACATGCACCCACGTCATGCACGGGAGCGTAGCTATAATCCGACAGCCCGTTATTCCGACGGTCCATTAGTCCGACAGTCCGTTAGTCCAACACTCCATTAGTACGACAGCCCGTAAGTCCGACAGTCAATAACTTGGACAATGAAATGTAATAGAGCTGTCGTGAAAGCCTTCGCCCAACCTACAACTTTTGCTTATTTAGACAAAATTTAAGCATTTCTTGGCAAGTTTTACACAAAAAATTCAAACAGGCACCATCTAGCGTAAGTATCGAGAAATAGTAGATTGTTAAAATATATTAAGACATAATTGATATGGTTAAAGTTTTCAATAGTTTCAAAGAAAACCCGATCCCCATATTGTTTTAATGAAGTCTATATTGTTTCAAGTTTTGTTTATTTGTGAGCATGCAACTCATCAGATTGTATTGATTGATTCCGTCATTTATCTTGTGTTGTCTTGTTCTCTTTGTTTTGGTTTTGGTTTATATTTGTAGTTTTTCTTTGGTTTTCGTCTTTTTGTGTTGATGCCTGTTTCGCTGTTCTCTCTTTTTTGCCATGTCTTTGTATTCATGATATTCTCCTTCTATTTTACTGATGATTCGGTGTTTTTCGCGGATGTTCCGTAGAGGAGGGAAAAGCATTTGATTAAATAACAAATGCAACTACCGTTCTGTTGATTTTATTTTATCTGTAGTATATTTTTCTACACTTTAGAGAACATTTTATATCTGAGTATTTTTCATTGACCTAATAGATCACCCTTTTTTCAAACCTTTTATAGTTTATCATATTCATTTCACTTCTTTGACATGAGTTGCTTATACCTTGCTAATATAAAAAGATGTCAAACTTTTGAAAAGAGTTTGGTGATTTCTAAATAGCACATGCAGTAATATTAGTTCCGGGTAATGATTGATTGATTGTTGCTTAACGTCCAGCGGCAAATATTCCATGCATATTCAGGAAGGAAACAAGTTAAAAAATAATAAATCCATATGTAGACTGTTAGGAAGGGACCGGTAAGAGGACTACTGCCTCCAGGAACGAGATACCTATAGTGCATATTCTTTCCCTGGCACAAACTTTGCTTTGGCAATTCGAGTATTTATACATCACGCTCGAGCTAACGGGTTAAACATCCCACTCGAACTAGTTGGCGCCCCTTTAGCAAGGGTTTTACCTGCAGGCGGAGAAACCGAACGGCCCATTTTATTCCGGCATTTCGGCTAATGAGTAATCTACAAAAAAGTTAAATAATCGTACAGACGCTGGTATCATTGCCCAAAGTGTCGATTAACTAAATGCTGTGTTGTTGAAGTTTTATATTCTAATATCTGACATATTTTCCTGATAAAATTTGTATACGACCGCAAACATTGTGTAGTCGTATTATGTTATGGGTATGTCGTCAGCGTCCGTAGTCAGTTAGACTTTTGTTCTAATATTTGGATCCATTTGAAATTTTAAAACAATGATATCCATTATAAAATACAGGTTGGGATTGATTATAGGTGATATATCCCCGACCGTCTTTGAAGAGTGTCCAAAAGGGTGTTTTTCAACTATCATGATAGTTTAATTTTTTTGACCAATTTTGACGGATTTTTTCTTTGTATTCCCCATGAAAAAATCAACATAAATTTACCCCCCCCCCCCTTATCCCCATAGAAAAGAAGTACTTAGCGTTGTGTAAACTATAAGAAAGGCGTTATGTTTTCATGAACCTTTACTATACTAACAGACTGACATTTAGACAAAGAGAGAGCAACGCGAATACGCACACATAAGTCTCTAGTTCCTCAACAATCCCTGCTCTAAACTTGTCCTGCTTTTTCCATCTTTCGAACTTTCTGTTGCACTGCATTCTCGATTCTCAAACATTAAACACCCTCTCGAAAGGCCACATCGAATTTCAGATTTGTCGGACTATCAGACTGTCGGACTACCGAGCTGTCGGACTAACGGACTGTCGGACTACTGGAGCGTCGGATGATCGGGATGTCGGAATATAGGTCTGACCCCGTCATGCACTTGTGATTTTTAGATCGTTATTGATTGTAACTGGAATTTTACGATTTGCGGCAAGCATTTAGAGATGCCAAGTTTTCTCACCTGTTTAAGCAAAGTTCAGAAGTCCTCCGTAAACGATTTATACCAGTTTGTAGTTGATTAGCATTTTTAATTAGCAGTTTATTGGAAAAATGTCGCAACGCTGTTTACGATCTGTTTACTTTCGTTTTGCAGTTATGTGTATGTAAATTACGTCACATGACATTTGTGTAAGACGTTTGAACACTAATTATAACCTTGGGCTTGTAGAAATGTATTGAGTAGGAATATAACTTGCTCGTTTGTAACTTTATTTTATTAACTTTATTGAATAAGGAAGTCACGATATCTTATTGTATTGTATATCTAGATGATTTTTACGTTCCGTGCACGTTGTATTTCTATATTTGGAAGAATTTATTTGCTTCCAAAACCGATGACGATTTTGACGTTTCTAGATTCCCGGCGCTTCCCCGATGAAAACCACCGTTAGCCCGTTTATTGTTAGAAAAAACCGGTGGTTGCCCCATTCGTTTGCCGAGGTATAAATAGGAAATGTCCGAGGGGCCTGGGTGGCCGAGTGGTCTAGGTAGTTGATTTAAACTTACCTGTACAGATCACTGTATCCTATCACCTAT
>JAULBM010293742.1:0-15448 GCA_032357055.1 Geukensia granosissima | reverse complement strand
GAAAGACAAACATAGAACACACAACACTACACTGACAACTAAAGCTGGAGTAACACGAACCCTACAAAAACCAGGGTTCAGTTCAGTTGCTTCGGAAGGGTAAGCAACTCCTGCTCCACTAGTGGAACCCGTCGTGTTACTCAGTGGTTAAAGCCGGTGTAAAGTCACAATCGATGTTAGTCACGACCGGTATAGGAACTGATTTGTATTCATGACAGTGGGAAGATATCCATTTTCATCTGTGAAATGGATATTTCGTACCGATCAACTAAATCATGATGGCGACTGAAAAACTTTCGGAGTGATGACTCTAATTTTTCCCTGAGGAACCCTTGGCTCTGTAGCTTTCTTGTCAGTTTATAAACCGCCTTACTGGATTTACCTTCATCAGACATGCTTAGGGGCCATAGAAATAGGAAGATCAGTAAAACTTTATGATTGTCAAGTAACAATCATTGACTAAATGGAATATACAGTCCATGACGAAATGAACGTCGATAACCAAAATATAGAGATAACAATTGACCATTTAACAAGACTTGATTAAACCATCTTAAGTCGACTTTACACTATTGGTTTGTGTCTAAGTTAACTAACCACCGAATTAAAAAAGCCAAATATAAGTCAAATTTGTCAAGCCGACACTAATCAAAGATGTAGAAAACTTAATAAATCTTCGAAGATGCTCATCTGTAAATGACATTTTTTGAATAGTTAATGATATACATATTTAAAGGTGTACGATAAACCATAAAGCAGTAATTAATTGTAAATTAAATTGTCGCCTGGGTCTGTCAAAACCGTCACTCAAAATAAACTATTTTTGTATTAATTTGCATCAATAAAAAAATAAAAAAATTGACTTTTTTATTTGACACGGTTGGTACAGGTCTAAGCCTTGTAATAATTAGACAATCGGTAATTTAATTATGCAATACCGTTCTTAATGCATGTCGACTACTGTTCAAGTACAAAAAGAACTAAAAACAGAAGGGAATTCTCCAAGAAAAACCCCCTTACTATTTATTTTTAGTACATGCAATGCTAGACTTAAGTACTAAATAAAAGAAATCATTTTTTTCTGAATCACAATGGTTATTTTCAAAAATAAAATCTGTTCAAACTCGTTAAGTAGGGCAACAATCTCCTGTTTCTCTGTGACTAGCAGTACACCCTTCTTTGATATGTATTTTTTTTCAAATTTAAACACTGTATAAAAACTACTTCTTATTAGCAACAACTCGCTATCCATAAAATACTTAAAGGAATCACAAGCCCTGGCGTACTGTAGCAACTGAAATATGTATACTTCAAAAGCAGGTGGGACAGGGGTGTTGCCATAAATGAACGGATAGTTGATAATGGTAAATTTGTCGTCCTTTGTAGTCAATTTGTACCTGTAAGTTTAGGTATAAGGCACATGTTGGTGTGTCTGTAGTATCCTTGATTTTAAGTTTAATGGGATAGATGCCAGAAAAATTTTGAATTTTAGTGGGACATAAAACCAAAAGTTCGGGCCATTTTTTTCTTTTTTCTGAAGAAGGTCCTTATGAAGCCTGCTTCATACTAATCAAGGAATAAATTAGCGATAAGGGAATCGCAGTTGGCTGTTGTGGGAATGTCTATAGTTTGTTGAAACACATCGCCCCCAAACGTAACAATATTGAATTATGTATCAACCAAAAACATCCATGTTAAGAACCACACTTTAAAGTGTGCAATTTTAGACCAAAGACTAAAGAGATTTATCTACGTTCTGTAACTATGTCATATATTTCGCAATGAAAAAGACCATATATTGCTTAAAATTCTTGAGATAAAATTGAGTTTAAAATGTAAAATTAAGTCCAACATAAATCAATATATTATAGGTGTTGCTAATTGATAACTAATAGAAGAAAACCAAAATTTTGTCTACAGTATTTTAAGCTGCATAAAATGAAAATGGCACAATTGGCAGACATATTTGGTGCATAATGACTCCATTATCCCTTGTACGAAATGAAATCGTTTTAGTTCTTGAATTGAAATTATGATCAAAGTTATTAACCGTATTTCCAATACTTGATTTTGCGATATCATTATTGTTATTTTTATTATTATTATGCAGTTAATAATTGATAAAATTATGCTTGATTATCATATTTTACTTTTATTTTCAGAAGCACATGAAGCATTGAGCAAGTTTTCAACAAGCATAACAGCAACGGAAATGAAGTTATGATTTTTCTTTTGTAATATTAATTATATCAAACAAGTGCTAGATGGAAGGCATCAGATTCTCTGAAAAAGATCCTACTAGAGTTTGTCTTAACGCGAAAATTGACTACAAACCATTCAGCATACTAAAATGACAGAAAGAAACAAGTGAAGCATTGTTACCTCTAAATACGCTATTTGTTTTCGACTCTTTGCTTTTCATCCAACAACTGGTCCTTACTGTGTAAGTGATTAGTACATTTGACCTTTTGACTGTGATATATGTAGTAAAAGCTTTTTCCGCACCATACCTGTTTACATATTTTACATTGTATGTTATTTGAATTGATATTAATTATTGTAATAAATGTTCTGTAACTATGGATTTATATGTTGGAAATGAAGAATTCCTCATGGATATATTACCGGTATCTTTAAAAATTGAACACAAGTAGCGACACCTTAGAAAACAAGGAGTCATTGTAGAATACCATGTGAGAGATCAAAAGCACATAGTCCAAAGAAACAAGACAAATATCAAACAAACTAGAAGGTAAAATGAAAACAAAAGGAATAAAGGATTGGAATGCACGACCTCCTTTAGAAAACAGGAGTGGATTCAGGTGCTCTTGAAGGGTAGGCATCCCCTGTCTTGCGCACAACACGCGTAAATAACGGAATCGCAATTGATTAGTATTTAATCAATGGAAAACTTTTATTGATCAGTTATCAACCCTTCAGTAAACCAGACATTGCAGCTCATTTAATTGTCTCCCTTCTGTTACCAGCACAAAGGGAGATAATGATAATATTCAATATTTTTTCTTAAGTTTGATACAGAATAAAGTTTCAAATAGTTCTTAACCAATTTGGTGATGGGCGCATAACTGACTGATGCTTTCGTTGCTGTAAGTTGTTTGTTTCTGCAAAGCTGGTGTTCCTAATACAATGTTATATAACTACTGTTTTACCTATGACAAAAAAATTTACACTGCTTCACATTACCTTGTCTTGTCACACTTAAAAGTCTATTTTAAGATAACTGGGCCATGAACTTATGTCATCTAGATATTACAATCAGGTTTGTCTGTCAGATTCAGGTCTTCATTCTCCTCTGTGAACTTGATAATACGATGACATAACTACAAATGACATCATTAACATGAACGTTTTTATGTAATTTTATATATTAGACATGATAATCAGAGTAAAACCAGTGCGAAGATACTTAAGTGACTACAGAACAGTTAATGATTGTTTGTTTGTTTGTTTGATTGGGGTTTAACGCCACTTTCAACAATATTTCAGTCATATCGCGGCGGTCAGTTTTACTGGTGGAGGAAGCCGCAGTACCCGGAGAGAACCACCGACCTTGGGCAGGTAACTGACAAACCTTATCACGTGCGATGCGAAACAGTTAATGAAAAAACACTCAAATCAAGGTAAAATATTAACAGACATACAATTTTAGTACACACAACACTATATAGCAAACCCGAACAAAACCTTTTAGGTGCTCCGGAAGGTTAAACAGATCCTGTTCTGGTTATGGCACTCGTCTGGTTCTTGTCTTATTTTCAATCAACGAGATTAGTTATGATGGTAATATGTCATGTGTCAAATGGACGAGGAACATGTCATGTTATCTGTGACACTAATTATATCGTATAGACCAGTTATGTTTCAAATAAAAGACCTCAACTTTTTTAAGTCGTGGTCAGAATTATTTGTTTATAGCAATAAAAGTAAAAAAATCAATGCAAACAAAGAATTAAGATCCACTCAGAAACAAAACTACACCCATAAACAAATGCTGCATTAAAGCAAGCTTTTAAGCTAACGTACAGTGTTCACATGACATTCTAATGGGTTGCCTATATATTAAAGCTAACGTACAGTGTTCACATGACATTCTAATGGGTTGCCTATATATTTAAGCTAACGTACAGTGTTCACATGACATTCTAATGGGTTGCCTATATATTTCGTTATCGACAATGCGTTAAGGATATTAAAAACGTTTTGATGAGGTTGACAGAAAGACACATCTTAGATAAGTTTAAAATAAATATTTATAAGCCAAATTTAACATCGTGTAAAGCGATGATTTGCTTTCATAAGACACGCTAGGGGTCAAAAATAGGAAGATCCGTTAAACTTTATAAAATTTCATTTTATTCATCGAAAAAATGAATTATACACTTAATGACGTTATAAAAGTCGATAATCCTAATAAACAGATAACAATCAGGCAATTACAGTGACTGTATTTTTTCCAACATACATTCCAGTATTCGAAAATAAATAAGAGCATACAACTCAAGCACGGGGGACGGTTTCAACGAGTTCCACACAGCACAAGAGAAAATCTCCGTAATATATGCCTGAATGACACGATCGACATCTTACATAATGTCATTTATTCAACCTGATAATGCAATTCGAATATCCAAGGGAACTTCATTTAACCTTGGTCAAGATTACAGATAAAAAAAATTGTCAGCCAAATATTTTTCCAAAGAGTTCATGTTTGATTATTATTTTAAGGTCCAGCTTTTCGGCCAAAATAAGAACAGTATTTCTTGTTTAAACCAATCCCCCTCCCTAAAAAATAACTGATGCGTCCTGTTTAAATATTGTTTAAATATAGTTAAAAAGATCGTTCATTTGGATTAAACAAACATAATGGAAAGGTTGTGGTCTGATGCTTCTTGTTGCCACAATAGTAGCAACATAACAACCTTGCGAAGTAAATACCCTACCCGATAATTGTTTTAAGCAGATGAATTTTATTGATTGATTGATTTATTGAATGCTGCTTAACGTCCAGCGACAAATATTCATTTGTGATTTGTTTCAACTGGTATGAGAACGGAATTGTGGTTACTGTAGAAGGCTTTCCGTTGGTCTTAATTAGTTAATTGTTGAAACTGATTTGAGAACAGAATTGTGGTTGTGACAGTGGGAATATTTCTGTTATTCTTAATCGGTGATTTATTCCACTGTATTTGAATGGAACTGTGGTAACGATAGTTGAAGATTTTCGTTGGTCTTAATCGGTGATTTGTGGCAACTGGTGTGAGAACGTAATTGTGGGTACGACAGTGGGAAGATTTTCGTTAGTCTTAATAGGATATTTTTCAACGGAATTGTGGTTATGGCAGTCGGAATATTTCCATTAGTTTTAATCAGTTATTTGTTTCAACTTGTGGAATTGCGGTTACGACAGTGATAAAGGGTTTTACACGCTCCGCGAGACACTAATCCGTTGAATGAAGGACACGTCAAGAGAGAGTCAGTTGACAGAGTATTGTGTGGGTCTGTTGACAAGAAAAATGAGTAAAATGGAACAGAAAGCCACTTGAACAATGAATAGTACAAATATACTGTACAGTTTTAAATATTTATATATATATATCTGTTAAAATGGTTGTTATCGACGAATGAACCTACAAATGGATTTGAAAAACAAACGCATATTATCTGAAAAAGCTAAAAGGCGTGAAACTATCTTACAATAAAAACACACCTACAGAAATGTAAAAATTCAATACGGATTATATTAAAAATGCTATAAACAAAACCAAGATTTTCTATAGCGCAACTTTAAAGTTAAGTGCAGAACCAAACATAAAAGCATTTATTCATTTTGGGGGCAAAAAAATGGATATCAATACTTTTTATTCGTACTAAGTCTGTTGACTAGTTGAACACGTGTGTTTGAAACTGTTTAAGAGTTACGTAGCCTTTGTGAGCAAGTTGAGAAGCATTTTTAAATATGTAAACCGGGCTTGGGTTTGATCAAACACATAACATAGCAAACAAAAAGAAAAAGACAAAGAAATCAAATAAAACTATCTGATGAGAATCCGCCTTACTAAAAGTCCTAATTACATCTCTATAGAAGAACTCACATTGGATCACAGATGGTCTATGGAGCCCTGTCCAAATTATCCACGTGAAATATGTTGAACACTTTTGAAAAGTATTTAAACGTATAAATAATGCACATACTAATACATCGAGCTCACATTTCTCTTTTACATAGGCAATCTCGCTGCTGGTGTGTTTTGTTGGTTGAATACATTGACTGTCAAAGACATTGTTATATTTATTGAGTCTCCCTGTGAGTTTGTCATTGCAAATTAAAAAGGTTGATTTCTTGTGATATATCAATTTTTTGTCAGCAGCACAAAGCAGAAAGATATTTAGTAAAAAAATTACTTAATTTGCTTTCCATGTTTATTCACAGCTATATATTGACATTAATTTCTTGACTCTCTTCATATGTCTTTTGCAAAAAAATATCTTCTAAATCCAGTTTGCATATTTTTCTTGCGATGTTTAATAAGCTTATCGTGGTGAGCTATTGTCATCACATTTTGTCTGTCGCGAATCCATCCGTCCACATTTACATTGTTATCTTTTCCCCTGAAACCATTGAGCTCATAAAGAATTCTCTCCTCTACAAAAGTTACGTGTTCATGCCAATGTGAAATTGCATTTCACTTTATATATTTAATATATATCCTCCATTTATAGAATGTAACATTGTTTCCACATTGAAATATGAAAACCTATATGTTTAAATTCATAACAATACCACGTCTGCAATTTTATATTAATATATACATAACAATAAGCCCATTATTTGAATACATATAACCGTGATTAGGTTTTAAATAAAAGCCTATGGTTTAGTTATATTCCTAAGTCTTGCTTGGTATGGGGCAATATCAATGTTCACAGACACAAGAAAAAGCAAGCCAAACGGTCAGTATTTTGCGTGTCTGACCCGTCAACTGACGTTTTACGTAAAATTCTGTACAAATCTGTTAATATCTCTAAAAAGAACCTATGTTTAACGTTTTAACTTTGCAAGTTTGTGTAAAAGGGATATTTCTATAAATGTTCGAAAAACGGGTTAAGTTTTCCTTACAAAACGTACTTAATCATAGAAAATTGTTCGTTTGTTAACATCTGTAATCAGAAATATACATTAGAAAGTAAAACCCATTTCAGTTTTATGACGAAACCAGACATTTAATACATACGTTTTTACCACCAAATATCACCAGTTATTATTTATTTTGACAGAGTAACCAAAATACTGTAGTTTTGATATGCATGTATTTAGAAAAAATTTACTAACATGGCCAATGTTTTATCGAACAAGTTGTCAACTGTCCGTACTCTACTCGGTCAACGGACTCTCTCATGAAGTAGCCTCCATTCAACGGACTTCAGTCCAGCGGGACTTGTTAAACACCTTGATTGGGATGATATTCGTTGTGGACAACTATAGGGCAGTCGTTTATTTCCGACGACATCCTGACTGGAAGTAGAATGTAGTTTTAACTGGGAGTAATATGTACTGAATATACAGGCTTGAAATTTCCTTTACATGATCGTTTGGAAAAATGGTCATCGTTTTGTTTTACAGCTTTATTTACACCACATTTTTAATGTCAATAAATCCAGAAGACTAAACGATATTCGGTCACTGATTTTCACCACTGCCGACAAGAATTAATTAGGAAAACTGCACTTTCCTATCGAACTTTCAAATTGCACGATTCAAGTAAGTCCCGCCGAAAAACAGCTCCAGGTTGAAATAGATTCATCCTTAACTGATGACCAGCTTGCCGGTGATTTATTCTTACCTGCTAGTTCAGCATGCAAAAACAACAAAAGTTTTACTTATTCTTTAAATCCCTTTTTTTAAACTGTTACATAACACATTAAAAACTGAACTGAAGAATGTTTAAAAAGGTCATATTACATGCCACAAAACAAATATTTGACCCCTTTTGGCCCCTTTTTGGGAATGAGATAAAGGGGTGGTAGGTGGGAGAGATTATTCCTATCATCCCTCGTTTTACCGTGTAAAACTTTTTTGCTCATTCCTCTACATACCACCGCCATACATGTATGACATATATATAAATCACGAAGTGTCATCAAAAACGTCAGTTTTTACGTAACGTTTGAATCATTGTCAATGATTAAACGGTTTAATGCGAATTTCAACAGTCGATTTTGTGCAATCAATAGTACAATATAAACAATTTATTTGAAGTGTCCTGTTAAAATTGGATGGCGGTTAACGGAACTCCTGGTCATGAAAATATTTATATTAACATTTTTGCAATTTTAGTTTGTTAGTTTTTACTGAAAAAAAAATTGTATTTAAGCTGCATCATAAGTAATTTTTTTATAACGTTTCATGTAATATATGAAATATGTAAAATGGCAGTTGTAGGAATTATTATTGTTTAAATATGTGTTTCTTGTCTTTTTTTATTAGTACCGTTTTCCTAGAGTTTGACAAGATGCGCTGATACATTTCTAAGAACTGCCTCTAGTTATTTGTCACGTGTGCTGCATGAAATCAAACGAAATAATTAATTTCTGTCATTCGACTGAAACAATTAGTTTATTTTCATTAACGAAAATTATTGTTTCAGAATAAAATGTAATCATTTTCAGCTGCAAATAAGGTGGATGGTAATACGATTTGGTACGTGATATGTTTTTAAATTTGTTTCAAGTCTTTATCCGTTGTATTTTGTGTGGCTTAAATTTTTTTCTGTCAGCCTGAGAAAATGTTGACTGAATGTACATGTAGCTATAGTAAAAGATATAGATGTGGATTAAATACCTAAGAGACCAAACTATAGTTTAATCTGAATCTGTCCTTAAGAAGTCTTCACTGGCGTTCAACAAGTGTAGAATCCACATCAACATCGCTCCGTTTAATGCGTAAAGACTGATGCTAAAACTTATTTTAACAAGATAAATCAAAATAATTAACAAAATTGAATAAAAATCTTCCATAGATTTGATGGTTTATCGAACCTACATTTTATTTTGTTTTACCGAAGTTTTTCTGAGTCTCAAGCCCTGTGGCAGGAAGCTTGGATTAAACTTCTATAACTGTTTTTAAAATTGACTTGGAAATGAATTTAATATTTTTTTTAAATTGTCACTAAGAATATTTAAATTGAAAATGACTCGTAACTTACTTGAGCTTATCGTTCTGGTGTCGGCGTTACGTCGAATGATTCGCCGTGTAAAATGAAAAATAACAAAAATAAAAAAGGCCAAATATAAGTTTGATACAAAATTCATATGGCTGTTTTAATCATATGTTGGGCATCAATGAACATAAGCGTACAGGTATCAACTGCCATATAAAAAATCGTCTTTTGCTCAAATTTATTTCCGGCATATTAAAATAATACTAGAAAATGTTGCGCTTTAAGATTAAATAACAGTAGTTTCACGTAGCATTATACATGTCATGGGTTGTATAGATAAATGTGACAAAGGAAAGATATGGTGAAAATGTCAAACTCCACGATCTCTTAAACTCTCACACCTGTCGAAGTTGAAGGCGTTATTGACACTTCTAGATTTTGAACTTTTGGTAGCTGCTTGTTGGGATGGGATGCAGTCTTCTAGAGCTTTGTTATTTTTGTTTTCGTTTTGCGTTTTGGGTTTTTTTTTTTTTTTTTTTTTTTTGGACGATGTAAATATCATAGGTTTTGTACCCTAGATTTAATCTTCCAAGCTTTCTACCGTAGGTAAAATACACACACTTAAATAAGGAATGGCATGCTATATTTTAATTTGTATTCGAATATATCATATTAAAAGTATGAGCATATGAAAGGTTTAAATTTATTATGGAGATTTGAAAATTATTGCTTAAAAATATACACATAATTATTCTTGCTAATTCCTTGGGGGTGTTGTGGGTTTCCTTGAAATTTACGCCACATTTTTCATTTTCCTTTTTCAAAAGTCAGGTGGCACGGCTGTACAAGATGATCTGGTTTTAATTTCACTTTTCCCCACTGACATGTTGGAGCGGATTTCTGTTTGGTTAGTTTGCTCTGTGTATGAATGCAACTTTATGTTTGATTTTATGTCATTTTCTACATAGAAACTTTAACTGTATCAAGAATAAACGCATTCCATATTTCATCAAGTTTTTTTTATTAGTGCATCATTATTAAAATTAGCTTTCCGTATTCAAGGGCATTTTGTGCCATTAAATAATTAGCGTAACGTCGAAGTCAAAATGATAAGCTAAAACTAAAAGTAAAAATAATGTAGGAGCCAATTTCAATTTAGATATTCTTAGTGATAATTTATTACAATACAATAAAATAATATTAAACAAAATTGACAATGAATTTACAATAAGAAAGGTAAAAATGGGACACCTTGTTTGATTAATTATACAAATTCAAATTATAACGTGTCCAAAGGTGACAATTGAACGACACTATTTGATGATGAAAGCGACAGATAAAATCGAAGGCTCTTGGTACTGATGAGACTTGCATACGTTAAACAACGTCAAATAAAAGATACAAAATATTGAAATAAATATAAAAATGTAAATGTTAGGATACATCAAACGAAGATGTTAATGAATAGAATCCATAATTAATTTGTCTTTAAATATCACGTTTTCTTTGTTCAGATTAGAAGAAAGTATTTCCAATTATTTGTACTGGTTACAAATGTAGCATGTATAGCTTCCAATACAATTATTGAGGAATCATGCAAAGCTACAACACGGAAGTAATTTCGATAATTTGCTATATATAATTTTAAGGATAATATATAAAATTCTACAATACTTATCTATCTTCATATTGTCCATTTTTAATGTTTATTGCATTGCTTTGAGTATAATGGGTTTTTGTCTTCAAATAAAGATATTACTCTAATTTCTATAAAAAAAATAAACAAATAGACTAAGGATATTTTCTTCTCGTGTTCCTGCCATTATTATCGAACTGGTTCTATTAATTTCGATGCATTTGATTTCTTCTCTTTTTGCCAGCCAACCGCTCATTTACTTTTAGTGATTTCTTAAAACGCTTTACAAATAGACACTTGAGAAATAATTTTAAAAGGTTTGAAATGATAAAAGACCATACTCAGTTTTCCGATAACAAGTCTTCGGCAATTGAAAATCTCATTTCTGCAGAAAGAATTTGATAGACAAGACCTATAAATTCAAAATCAAATGACAAATAAAAAGAAGTCTGTTTCCGCATAAATTTTCATATGTAGACATCTTAAAAATGTTCATACAAACTTATTTGTCGTTTCGGCTTAATTTGTTTCAATATAATCATATAATTAACGATATGTTTCAATATAATCATATAATTAAATATCTGTTTCAATATAATCTTATAATTAAAGATATGTTTCAATATAATCATATAATTAAAGATATGTTTCAATATAATCATACAATTAACTATCGTAACTATTGAAAAAAGTTAAAAGTTTGTTTGTTGAAAATTTAGAATGAGGGGAAACATTAATTTATATTTGATAATACATTGAACGCTTTTTCTTTTCTGTTTTACTCGAACAGAACCAGCAACATGTGAAAGGTACAAATGGTGCTTATTCATTCGAGTGCACCTCAATGTTTGATTCATAGCCGGGCTCGACCATATATAAGATTTATGATATTATTATTTTGAAAATTATTTAAACATGGTGATTCGCGACGATTTATTCACTTCGCAATAAATCGTTCGCAAATAAAAATTGGCTTATGTTGCACTCAGGTTTCTGAAAATTTAGAGTTTTAGAAACGTCTAAACTAAAATAAAATGTATGCAGCGATCTAGGGTAATACATGCATTTATTCGATAGATTTTTGTTATTTCAAACTATTGAAACAGCTGGTATTATTTTTATTTTTGAATGATTATCAACACTCACTTGTCTAGATTTTCTTAAGATTGTTTAACAGATCTATGGTATCATGGATTTGTGCAGCAAGCAATATTCTTAATTAAATGGGTGGTAACAGATGCATAACTGCTTGTGCATACTGCAAGGCGCGTGCTAACTTTTTATTTGATTCTCTCGGCCAAACATTGCAAAATTTTCATCAAAATAATGATGTACATTGTAATTAGTAATGTAGAGAAATTAAATAATTTGCTCACAAATAAAACCTTCAATGCATTAAATACAATCATGCATGAATACTTCAATTTTGTATTATTAAAAACACCAAAATGTCAGTTAATTAAAATGAAGTATTAAACGCAAATAAATTTTCTACAGATAAAATTACATTATTTTCTTGTTGATATATTTTGATAACTTTAAACAGAATTTTAAATTGTGCGTATAATATATTATTTTAATTTTTCGCATCAACTGGTAGGGAATATTTATATCAATGTTAATAAAATGGAACAATGTCATTTTGTCCGGAAAAATAAATAGGGTGTGATTGTACGGGGTTTGCACTTTCTATATATCATGAGATAGGGACGTGGCGCTGGAATAGGTAGCATTTACAGCTTAAGAATATATGATTAGTCATGAAAATCATAGTAAAATATATGATAAGGTCATTGGTCTTGTCAAGACATCTTGGTACAGGCACGTGAATTCACGCCATTGATAGAAATGCTGTCATTTTCTATCTCGCAATATTTGTTTGGGTCGCCTTTTTCCATCCAATATATAAAAAGGTAAACAATTTTAAAAAGGGAAATATATGAAAATGGTAGGGTAAGAGAATCTCAGCCGCACACCCCAACCAGCAAAATTGTTTAATGCCCCCTCTACCCGACTACAACAAAGTTTGGGGTACCTTATGATTTGATCTGTATTTCCGGAAATATATGACATAGTTTTGCATATGTAAGGTCATATAACTTACTGGCCTCTTTATGAGACCCTTTAGGAGTGTTGTCTGAAAAAGTGTTTTTTTCTTGAGGGGTGGTAATCAACCATCAGTTATGAAGTCCTACAACCAGCTAGGTGGTTACAGCGAGAACAATTTGATCATACTTTCCAAATTATGTAGCGTTCCTATCATCTTCTTTCTAGTCAGTGGACATCTTGCTAGTATTCGTTTTAACTGAATTACATATATGGTCTAGATAGGTACAATGTAAGCCGGAGAGGTTTAATTTGATAACCCGGAAAGCTAAACTAGTTTAATCCCATACACCCTATACTTGTGGCTATATGTTTGTCGTTGTGTGTCTGTTTCCAGTGTTTTGATTGGTTGTTTGTCGGCAAATTGTTGTCGTGTTCGGGATGTGTTTACCACTCCCTTATCCTTTTACTTACATAAATAATCCCTTGGAAACCTACTCCCCTCTGCATTTAGGATAAGCTATTAGACTTCGATGACGTATATATATGACTTTAATTTTATTTTCAGCTTAGAAAACGGGATACTTGGTTTATTTCAATACAGGTCACATTTATATTTTTGCAATCCAGAATATAACTTAAGTGCTTTGCAAACGCAGTATGTTACGATCGAAGCACGTTGACATGTAAAAAGGTGAACAAATGAACTTTTGGGTAAGTGTGGGCACAGTATTCTGTTGGACACAATAATGTGCTGGACACAGTTATGTGTTAAACACAGTATAATGCTGGACACAGTAAAGCGCTGAACACGGTACAATTCTGGACACAGGTATATGACTGGATAAGTTATCTTTTTGACTCGTATTATACTCAAAACTAGCGTCACTTTCGTTAATTTTTCAATAAGGAATCATTTGAAAACCACATCAAAATAAGTTGAAAAATAAAATTTTTCCTTATCATTCGAAATTGAACCACCACCCCCTAATTTGACCCCTTTAAGATTGAAAACGGTAGTAGATAGAGAAAATCTGTTGACATAATACTGAAAGCTCTCATAGAGCGGAATAAAATACAAAAAAACCCTTCAAAATGGGATGAGATATTAAAATTTCTCATCTCCTGCAAAATCGTATTTTTAAAACAAAAACAATGACGACAAATGCTTGGAGTAACTTTTATTGCATTTTTCATAAGGAATCATTTGCAAAAAACCGATCAAAATCCGATGAGAAATAAAAAGTTTAGGGCGCGGCCATTTTTGGACCCGTCATATTTAAATAACAGTAAGAGATAGGTCATAACGCTTTTGGCCTATTTTGTTCACTTTTTTAAGGGGAATACAAAGGAAAAAAACATCAAAATTGGGCAAGAAATAGAGAACTTGCATTCAAATAAGAGAAAAATCCCTTACGGCTCCTCCCTGAAAAACGGGTGGGGCTAGATCCCCTAAAATCAATACCAACCTTTTTTTAGACGACAGCATCACACCATTGTACGACCGCAAATTTTTGCGGTCGTATAAAAAACGAATGTGGTGTAATTGTATATAAGACAGCCATTCAAAATTTATAATTTACAAAAATCTACAAGCTGTCTGAAGGACTTGATTAATGGACATATATCTACACCACAAGACAAGCTTTTAAAATGAACTGAAATTTGATTTTTTATTGACGCCATTGGTTTAGTTCCAAACGAGTATACTAAATTTATTCAAATAGTTTACCGCAACATTTTTGCTTTTAAAACGGAATTTTATTGCCATATTCTATCCTCTCATTTAGGAAAATGGTTGTTGCCTAGCGATCTAGCTCTCATGGATCGCGCAGGCTTATTGACATCTTTTAATACTCCTACTTAAATAAAGTGTTGATCTACTGTCTCTGAGCATATTTCAGGGTTTAATCAACGTAATACATCTCTGCATATTTATAATTAATCCAAAATCATATTAATATCTGTTCAATAGTTTTATGGTAATTTAGACACGAGTCAAAACTGGCATAAGGCAAAACAAAACATAGTAAGGATTAAATATTCATTTTTAATCATATGGAATGGAAGCAAACAATAATGAATTTACTTTGATGAAAAGTGAAAAATGAAATGAAATGGACATTTCTATACTCTATGGAAATATACAGAAATTACTAAAAGGCATTTTGAATTTAAAAGAGCATTATAAATGTGTCACATCTCGAAAGTATTGGTTACATGTAATTGGAAAGACTTTTATTATTACGATTTAGATAAACACTTTATAAAGAGATTAAATTTTCGACTACAAAATCTAGGATCAGATTTATGAATGAAAACATTAGCATTGGAATAGACATCCGTAATGCATACACACGAATACAAAGTTAGAACCAATACGTTCGAACTGCCCCAACGGTCTTGTGGTTGTTGGGTCGACCTCCCAGCGAGTGAAAGCAAAGAAATTAAAATTGGTATCCCTGATGCTCATCATATGGCGGTCACTGAACCACAGGTTCCTGGCTCGGGATATATATATATATATATATATATATATAAACGTCTTAAATTTGTGACAACTCTACAATATACTTCCCCCACCGGA